>CACRXK020003052.1:0-38587 GCA_902702795.2 Paramuricea clavata | reverse complement strand
AAAGAATTGCAAGAATCCTACGACCTTTCAACATTAGTGTGGCCCACAAACCAACGGTAACGCTAAGAAATACCTTGATGAAAGTGAAAGATCCAACCAATACAAAGACCCGGATAGGATCAGTTTACAAAGTGACCTGCGCTGAATGCCCCGCAACTTATTTCGGTGAAACTGGACGTACTCTAGATTGTCGCATTAAAGAACATAAGCGATCAACAGAGAAACAAGACGTGGCGAATAGAATTGCGGTTCATCATATGGAAACAAATCATAGAATTGATTGGGAGGGAGCCACTTGTATGGAGTTTAATGGTTTTGCGGATGAGAGAATGTTCTTAGAAAGTTGGTTTACAAAATGCGATGAAAACAGCATTAACATTTGCCGCGATATGCCAGGAGCATACGCTGGACTAATCACGCAGGAACGCAGGCTCTCATGCATTGAACGCAGGCGCGAGCAAACAACATCACGAACACGCGCACGTCATTTTTGACGCAAGATAAAATTATTATAACTGTAAATTTTTTTGTAACTGTAATACGTCTTTGATAATGGCTGCCGTGTAGGTAGCCGAAACGTCAGAAATAATTTAAAAAATTTAATCTGGATGATCGTACAATAAACTAAATTAATGGAAAAAACCCGGATTCAAGATCTTCGTTTTTGTTGCTTCGGAATGACAATGGCGATACTTCACATTTCTGCTTTCGATAACTTTGTTCACCAAAGGTGTTGAGATGAAGTGTTTCGGTCTTCTTGGCTTTTATGTTCAGTCCTAGTTATCTACTAACAGGAAAATTTTCAGTACTTCGCTTACATATATTCCTCGCAGAGGCACAAAAAGCTGTCAATGAGGTCCTGGTACCGAAAACAGCAATTACATTTATCACCTGCTTACTAAAATTTCACTGTTTTCAGACCAGCTGTGTCCTCCTGGCGAATGGCTGCGAATATTAGTTGATGCTGTAGAACCTGGCCAGAAAAAAAGAATTAATTTTACTTTTGGTAAGTTTTCAGTGGTATGAAACATCCTATGGGCAGAAGATATTTGTATAATTGAACGCAACATTTTTCAGATGTTGAATGTTCAAACGCAGGCTTGTACAGTCAGCTTTGCTTTAACTCCTCTGGCTTCTTGCGTTCCGCGTGTAAGCATGTGTGAAGGCCAACGGTAGATGATACATTTAAACGTAATGTTTCATTCTTATTTTACTAACTGTATGTGAAACTATCCGTACGTGTGTGTTTGTTAGGCACATTTAGTGAATATATATATATATATATATATATATATATATATATATATATATATATATATATATATATATATATATATATATATATATATATATATATATATATATATATATATATATATATATATAGTACGGGACCATATTTTTGTACAATACTAACCCTACTGGCATCGACTTACACGTGCCATAAAGTTAGCGCAATTTATTATTAGGTTTCGAAAACGGCTATACAGGTAAAAAGGTGAAACGAGTTAAAGTTGTAATATTGCAGTTATATACCGTGCTAACATATTAGGCAACATAGTGATACACTTCAATTGTCCTCAAAATTTTTTTCTTGGTGGCAAATGCCCATTTATTATCATAATATTATCAGTGGGCATTGCTTCGTAGTTCGATGGCTAAAATGAACCAATCAGCTGGCTAAATTGCATTGTTTGCTAAGAAATTGTTGCGGCCGCAGAATTTAAGATAGTGTGCATAATGTCTTTGATTTACTTGAAAAACTCAACAATCAATTCATTAGGTGATGAGGAAAAGAAAAAGGAAATCGTTTCCGTGTCGGGTGTTTTATAGATACAAAAAATTCACATCCACAAACTGCCTTGTATAGGGATGTTCTGAATACAGGTATTTGACAAAATATGAACATCAGATATGAAATGACATTTTGCCCGATACTTACTGGATATTATTTTTAACTTTAGATTCCCAGTCGACTCCCCTGTTACAGAGATTTATTTTTACCAATATATCAAAGGATAAGGAAATACTAAAACAATGGTTATATTAGGCAAAACTAAATAAGTATTGTTGAAGTTCCAACATTAGTACATGTCATACAAATATTATCCAGAATCCAGTTACCATTTCTACTGGTATCATGTAGAGTACTATTTAGCACAACGGGATTTGGAAACAGGGGTGGATTACTGGATTTATAGGGAAGGGGGTACACACCCCTGTCGGGCCTGGTCAACAAGGGTGCAAAAAAACCAAATTCAGAAATATAGCACAATTTCCAAGGTTTTTCATTTTTTGAAATCAAACTGAAGCTCATAATTCAATGTAAATTGCAGGAAATGACATTTCTAGGGTTTTAATTTTCAAAGTTTTCCGGGGGTATACTCTGGACTCCCTAGGGAGCTTGTTGTTAGCTAATTCATTTGAATGATCTCCCACCACCCCCTAGAGAATTATAAAGAAACACTCGGCTGCTCACCCAGAAAAACCTTGCTGGATCCACCCTTGTCTGGAAAGTTGGTATCCAGCACATCCATACACTGCATATATTATTAAGTGACAAATTATTTAAGACAGAAAAACAATATTTTAGGATAATTCAAATTGTAAACGTTCAAGTTGTTTTGTCTATTTTTATTATTACAATGAACTCATGGCAACAATATACAGGAGATTGTGCTTTGTATACCATATAAATAAATTAATATACAACTGCATGTTCTGAACGTTTTTATTCTTAACTTTATATCTGCTTGTTTCATGTCAATATATTTTGACATATGCCTGTTATGATAATAAAGTTATTTATACAAAAAGTTTTAGTTGACAGTTGTGTTGGGGAAACCCGAATGCATTCCATTCACCAAAATGAAAACTAACTACAAATTGATTTTTATTAGTCGCTGGGGCACTGTGCCCACAGCGACTCTAGGTTTTGGCACGCATTTTTTTCGCGGATCTCCAATCGCAGTTCGCAAATCTCCGTTGTACACAAATTTCCATTATGCACGTCACGATTTTAAGGAAAATTGAGTATATTGAAGTGGAAACATGTGAGACAACGACATTGAATTATAGAACTATATACAGTAGTTCAATTTAGTTATGTTGGAAAATTGAGCAAAATTGATTATATTTAAGTGGAAACATTTGCGACAAGGACTCAAGATTCTCTGCTCAAGGAGTGAAAAGACAAAATATCGTGAATATTTTTGTATAGTTTTCAAGGATTCAAGATTGAAGCCTGATAGATGTTTCACAGTGTAAGAGCTGAATGTATTTTATCTTCAGATACGCTCATCTCGCATGAATGTGCACATATTCGTCATAGACCTACACTAAAAGATGCTGAGAGATTTCGAGCTGGGTCTATGATTCATGAATACAAACATACCGTCGGGTACAAAAAATGCAAATATACCTTCGGGTATATACATGCATTATTCGTGGAAAGGCCTACACTAAAATATGTTGAGCGTTTCCGAACCAGGCCAATGACCGCACGAATACAAAATTACCGAAAGGTACTATCATGTTGCTGTCAAAGACATCAAACGTTTCTCAAAATCTTATTCTAAAATGTTATTTAAATATGTTTACATCATTAATGCATACAAAATGTGACACACATTTTGTATGCGACAGGTATACAAAACTTTAAATCACATAATAAATGTCCATCAGTCTGCGCTTTGTTCAGACATCGAGACCAATCCTGGACCTGTATACTATATAGATCCTAGCATGACAATAAGTGCACCATGTTGTCAGGGAAATGAACTTATATTTGGCAAAACAGCAGGACAGCAATGTTTGGCCATGTGTTTATTTGCGCTCATATACAATAAAACACAGGGCATTTACTCATCACAAGATTTGGCTCGGTTAATGAATGTTGGCAATGAATTATATTCAAACTTGACACGTTCGACAAGCCAATCATTTCTAATGTTTACAGAACTGCCTACGCAACTTCCGTATTCAACACAGATTATATTCTCCAGTATAGTGAAAGCTATAGTGGCAGACCTGACTCGTCCCCAGTCGTCTCTAAAGGCCTTAAAAGCTGAATTAACTCATAGGATTAACTTGAGATATCGCGAGACACGCGCAAATGCAGTAAAAATCACGCGCGGAGAGTGGGTGCGCGAGGGACGACGGGAAGGGAGAAACGAGGGAGACGACTGGCAGATCCTGGATTCAAGATGGCCACTAAAACAATGGCGGATTTTGAAGAAAATCATGATCTCCAAAATAGGCCATTTCATCGTGCGTATTTAGACGGAAAACTACCATGTCCTCACAGATCGGGTAAAAGTAACTCTGTGAAAGTATTTTTCGAGGAGAAAGGAATCGCGCAACATTTCAGAACCAAAGATAGTGGGATTGTATTTGACGAAGAGAAACAACTTCGAGATGCACGCCGTATATTTAGATTTTCTCACGGAGAAGAAACGAAACAGCATTTGGAAATCCTTTCCAAACAACGCCAGCTTCAGGTAGGTGACTTAATAATATGTATTGCTCTTTCAAGCACTGTGTTTGGCAAATTAATAATTCATGAGCTACATGCAAAAATTTACATATGTTTCGTCAGGTTGCTACTCTTGAAATCAAATCTACGTGTATATTCACAGTATTTTCCATCTCTCACTTATTTTAGAGCAACGACTACGAACGCTTTAGCATATCAACGCGGTATGAAGCCTGCCTTACCATTGATTTAGTGGCGAAATGTCCACAAGAATGTGCCAAGCTTGTAGGGATGTTATTAATGCATTATGGTCAACTGAGATCGTATAGCGAAGGAGCGAAGCCAGAAATACTGGAAGTGAGCAAGCCAGGGTTGTTTGTAAAGTTTAACACATGGTATTCCAAACGAATTGTTGGAGAAAACCTCATTACAATAGTGGTGGCAGAGGCAATTTTCGTCAAAAGGGTAAGATCAGTATCTATGTTTTTAATACATGTAGTTTTACTGTATTATTAGAATGTTAGGGTTTGTTTGTCAAACACACAAACAGGTTCAATTCCTACCAAAGGACCTTGTGCAGGGTGTTAGCCAGAAGTAAAAAAAATCCGCGTTTACCTGAAATTGGGAAATTTATTTTAGCCTGAAGCCGGGCATTTCTTTGTGGGTCTGGGGGCATGCGGTTGCCCTCTCGATTTTTAAAATTTCTGTGTCTTTGAAATGGCATTTCCCACATTGTGCGAGTAATTTTGAGCAAATGTAGTTATAAACATGTTTTTAATTAATGGTGTATTAACAACATTGAATTTCTATAACAATTTTTTGGCTGACCCTAATTGGGAAATTGCGACCTCAAGGTAATTGGGAAAACGGCGTTTAACGCGGAATTTTTGACTATAGCTAACACCCTGCTTGTGCTGCATTTTTTCGCAGTCGTTCCTGGTAAGGTCTTAAAATGTACATAATTACTTGGATTACAAACCCTAACATTCTAATAATAATTCCACCAAGTGAAGTGCAAGAAACCACATCATTCAAGTTTTACTGTATGCCACAAATAGTCAAAATTTCTTTCTCATTATGTGCATACCCTTCCCAATACTCAAATTCTACACTTAATCTGTCTATGTTTTTTATGCAACATTGATTTAGTCTATTACATTCATTCCTAAATTATAGATCTATTTTGATTTTTGTAGGATCTATCATTATATGCAGGTCAAGAAAGCTCAGTGTCAACACGTACATATATGTAATAATATACAAACTGAATTTGAGCTGACAGGAAACAAGATTCTGGACACTTTGAGACAAGTGTTTAAGCATGAAAAGTTCAGAGGAAAACAGCAAGAAGCGATTGAAAGTGTCATAAATGGACATAACACTTTGCTTATAATGCCAACAGGTTGTGGTAAGACAGTGTGTTATGCTGTTCCTGCTGTAATGGAGAACAAAGTTGCTGTCGTTGTATTTCCATTATTGGCATTATTGCTTGATCAAGCAGAAAGGTTAAGAAGAAAAGGTATGAATGTTTGCTACCTGATGACCGATATGGAAGAAGAAGAAAGAGAAAATGTAATCCACAAACTGAACTGTAATCCGCCAGAGTACAACTTCTTTTTTGTCACACCTGAAACTGTGTTAACACCTGTTGTGTTAACATTATTACAAAGTCTTTAATCCAGGAATTTGTTAGGTTTGGTTGTGATTGATGAAGCCCATTGTATTGACACTTGGGGGTTTCACTTTAGACCCAGTTATGCAGAGTTGTGGAAACTATGCCACTTGGGGTCTCCAATTTTGGCAGTGACAGGGACAGCAACAACTCGCTCACAGAGTGTCATATTAAACAGCTTACAGCTGTCAGAGAAAACCATGGTGATTAAACAAACACCTAACCGTGAAAATTTGATCTACCACATAATGGAAAAGAAGTCCAATGGTTTTGATGCAATAGTTTCCCTTATCAAACAAAAATTTTCAGACCAATGTGGTATTGTTTACTGCAATCAGCGAAAAGACACAGCTGATGTTGTGTACCATTTAAGAAGAGCTGGTATAAATGCTGTGTTTTTCCATGCTGGTATGGATATACATTCAAAACAGGCAAGTGTTGACAGTTGGAAATCTGGAGAGGCCCATGTCATTTGTGCAACAATGGCATTTGGCATGGGAATTGATAAATCAAATGTTAGATTTGTTATTCATCATAGCATGCCAAAGGACTTAGAGAGTTATGTGCAGGAGTCTGGCAGAGCTGGAAGAGATGGAAATTCTGCACATTGTTACATTGCATAACCCCTGTTTGTATAAAACAACAAATAGTGACGTACTTTGATAATGAAGCGAGCAGCAGTAGCATTTGTAACAAACATTGTCATGTTTGCATATTGAACAAGAATGTAGAACCTGTTGAGTGCAGTGAAGTTGCCAAAGAGGTAGTTAACTGTCTAGAGGAAATGCAAACAATCCAACCAAAGATCACAACTAAACTATTGGGTTTAACCTACCGTGGCTCGAAGTCCAGTGTGATAACAACTAAAGGATTTCACAATGTTTGTCATTATGGCAAAGGCAAGCTTCACGATAGGGAGCTCCAGAAACTGATACAGTGTATGATACTTGAACAAATTTTACATGAACAGTTACCAAATGCAAATGAAAACCGTTCAACACCATATATATGCAAAGGACCAAAAGTGTCAAATCTACACAATAACAGTTTCAGGTTTGAGTACTATAAGTAATTCCTGAAAAAGTAGACAGATTTAGATCGAGGACGCGGCCGTCAAAGACGACGTGAAAATGGCATCAACATGACGTAGCATATCCATACATGGGCACAACACGCCATTTTCACGTCGTCTTTGACGTCCGCGTCCTCAATCTAAATCTGTCTAGTATATGCCTCATCACCCTCGTGGCCTGCAAATGCAAGAAACTTACAAAAATATACCAAGAACTTTGAAATTTTGCTAGAACAGGAACAAGTTAGGGAGGTGCTTGTGCCATCAAAGTTTTTTCTACAGTATATTTCTTAGGTGATTTGATCGTACAAACCCTCAAGCATAAAGTATGTAGCCTGCTATTTCATGCTATATAACAGTACATATATATTTCTATTAAAACTAAAATTGTTAGATAATGTTAGCTATTTTAAACTTTGGCAACAGTTTCATGATACATCTAATTCAAAGAAGGTTGTCCTCTGCAAACCTAACCTGTGATCAGGCCTATAAATAAATAAATAGGCCTGATACAAACCTTAACAAAAGTCCATGTTTTTACAACCGTATTTCGGTTGTAAATCTGATAGGTCTATGAGACAAAATATTTTTTAATCTGTCATTTGATTAGTTGGTACTAATTACATTATACTATTGTCGTTGATATATGTATAGTGATCACAACTATAATTAGATTGTTGTTGTCGTTGTGTGAAATTTAAATTTCTCCTGTGACATTTTGATTGGATACTAAATATAAACTTTGCTGTGGGTGGAAAGTGATCAGATTAAGGTTGTGTCAGGCTATTATTTAAAAAATAGAGCCTGATCTCAGGTTACTGCAAACTCGAACCTTAAAATCTAAGCGTGCAGAGCATAATGGGAGCACAAGTTTCAATCTTATAATAGTTGAATATTACAGCTATTTGTGAGGAGATATTTACCATGTCTCTGAGAAATGGAACCCATCCCATATATGTTTTCAAAACTGATTGAATCATGCTCCTGATATGCTTTGCATGCTTGGAGTCGAAGGTTTAATTTTAATTAGGTTTACAAAGGACAACCTTTATTGAATAAGCTGTACACACAGTCTAATAATTATCATGGTACATCACAGTCACTAAGAGTTTCTTCCACATCTTCATCACATGCCTGGTTTGATTTAGAAATCACATGAAAAGTGTTAAACAATTTTTTTCCAAAGTTCAATTTTACTTTTTCTTTCCCTTTATCATACACATCAAACAACCTGCCTGGCAATTTGCCTTTCTCTTCGCCTGTGCCCAATATGACTGGCACTGTGTTACATTCTTTGTTAGGTTGAAAAAACTTCTTGTGCAGACAAAACCACATCCCTTTAAGTTGATCAGGAAATGGATCTTCTTCCGTATGATTGGTAGTGGGATGGATATTGAATGCCTCATGGCCTGCAAAAGCATGTCTAACTCTTCCAACAGTTTCCAGGTTTGCACAAATAAGTGTGTTAACACTTGAATAACCTTTAAAACAATTTTTAAATTGATTTAATCCAATAACTGGCAGTAACTCTTCCACTGATGAGTAGAATCATTTGGTGTTGAACAGAGTAAAATACTAAAGTGGCTGCATAGGGATGGTATTGCCAGTTAATGGGTTTGACAGCTAAGATGTTCATAAAATATGTCTTTTTCTTGTAAATACAGTAAACAAACTTATTAAAAGGTTTCCTTGACGTATAATAACTATTAAGCTGGTATTGTATAAAAGAAAAAGTTTTTTGTTATTTTGTTATGGGTGCCAAAGTTATATATTTGAATACACCATCTGTGTATTAAACATCTGTGATCCATGTATATTGCAGGGCAAATATGTAATTCATGCACAAAACATATTTTCTACAAATTCTTATTTTTGACTTACCTGAAGCATAATTCTTTAATGGTCTGACTAAGTATGATTCCACCCACTCATCCAAGGCAATGTTATGACCATGTCTTCCCTTCACATTAACTGAACAATTGTTCTGTAGTAGTTTTCTAGTTGCCAAAGGCCATGCTGCTAAAAGGTTGACAAGGTGTACAAAAGCCTCAGTCCAGTAGTTCCGTTTCTGTAACTGAGCAAACAGTGGTAACATGAGCATCCAAACAGCCTCACGACCGATACCATCCCCACACTTTACACTTGTTAAATATAACTCCCTCAATGGGCCGAAGAGAGTGATCAATTGACAGTGGTACTGGAATTGAGGATTACTGCTGTTATTTTCAATCCAGTCTTTAAACAAGTTTAGAAGAAGCTCATGATGGTTTCCATGTTTATGTTCATATGCATCAAGAGCGTCTTTAGAAGGAAACATTTCACTTGCAATGAATTCTTGAACTGCAGCTAGCCCATATGCCATAGAAACATCCGTTACAGCCTCGCCAATACGGTTCAGGTTCTGGTACTGGAACTTTTTATCACCAAATGCAGCATCAGTAACTTTGACTCTTTTCATGACATGTTGAGCAACACACATAAAACCTGACTGACCCATTGTCTTTTTGCAAACCTCATACAAATAGCCTGAAAATAGTAAAAGGATGTTGATGAATAGAAAAATTTCGGTCAGTGTACCATTTTAGCGGTCGAAAAATGTTTCCGGACGTACAAAAATTTTCCGGAACATTTAAAAATTTTCCGCACATAACAAATTTTCAACATTTTTTTACATTTTTCCAAAATTTTTACATTTTTCCTCAAAATTTTCCTAAAATTCCCACCACGTTCTTGCCCTTTACGCCAAAAATATTTAACCCAAATAGCAGTTCTACCGACTGAATAGCAGTCCTACCGACTGAATAGCAGTCCTGCCGACTGAATACAATTACTGGGGGGGGGGGTGTCACACCCCCCACAACCCCCGTAGCTCCAGGCCTGGTTATATTAGTGAACAGTCACAAAGAACCTATTCCTGAAACCTGTTGAACGCAATGCACCAGAATTGTTTTGCCTAATGCATGTAATGATGTTGGGATTATTGTTAAGCAGCCACTCCAGTGAGAAGAAAGTGGTAGCAATTTTCGTCACGTAATACAAACATATTCAAAATTTGCAAACTTCGCAAGGCTGTATTTGCCAAGCTTTACAACATTTCACAACCAAACTTTGCACTACCATTTTCATTATGTTCTTTTTATCTGTGATGTTTGATTCCCTTTTCTTTATTTAGATTAAAATTTATTTTATATGGAAATTGTCCATTGCCAACATATTATAGGACAAAGTAGGAAATTGTGTTACCTGGTAACAAAATATGAACTCGGCTATTAATATTATCAATAAAATGCCACACGAACGAATTCAGCCAGTGGGCATTGGAAACAGGCTTCACTGAGCATACATCCTCTGATGTTTGAGCAAGAATATGCTATGCTGTAGGAAGAGACTGCATGAGGAATTTTGTTCATAAAAAGGGACTTCTCAATACTGTAACTATTCTACAGTTATCCTATATACCCACCTCTAGCATGCATATCACCTGGGACCTCTGCTGCCCACTCGTATGCTGACCGTGATTTTTGCTTCACACTTCGAATAATTTTGTTAGTTCCCTGATCGCCAACTAACAAAGTTTTGCATTTATTTATATCACGACCATATGCCTTGTGTTCTTGATCATCCTTCTGTTCTCGATCCAACATATCCTCTGTTGCCACCATCGGTTCAGATGAATCACCTTCAGTCATTTCCCAAACCAACAGGTCTAGTTTATCTTCTCCAGCTAAATATTGTTCAATTAGTACTTTAATGTTATCATGATCAAGCTTTTCTGCAATTGCTTTTGGTCCAGGAACTGAAGTGAAAAATCTTTCACGACATATTGCAAAGTTTTCGAGTAAAATCCGTACCATTTCCTCGTCACCTTTGAGTACAGCGAGTGAGAGAGGTGTTGCACCGCATTTCTCCTTCACATTTATATTCGCCCCAGCATTAAGTAATGTTTTCACCAAAGCATAATTACCATTTTGTACTGCATGGTGCATGACTGTGGATCCATGATGATCTGTTGCTTTTTCCCAAGAAGCCCTATTGATGCGCATGTATTGTTGCATTTCAATAGTAACAGCAGGGTCGCCTGAAAGACGAGCGTTCCACATTTTTTGAGCGAGTTTCTCATAAATTTTCTTGAATTTTCCATCAATCTTCTGAAACGAATAGGCTTGCAAAGTTTCATTTTCACCTTCATCATCAATTTCCTCATCACTTTCTACTTCTGTTGGGTCATCTCCATCGGTAAGTTCTTTTTCCATATTTGACAGTTGCTGCATAAGCTGTTCCATGTCTTTCTTGTGTTCTTGTAGCAAGTACAAAAATTCGTGATGTTTTCTTGCATCGTCAATATTAAATGTTTTCATTCTCTCATCGTACGGCAAAACAACTCTCGCATGGTAGCAGGGGATATTGAATTCCTTTTCAAATTCTTCCAGTACAGAAGCTGTTCCGGTGATAGTGGCATTATTCTCAAGGGATAGTGGTAACACCAATGTATTAGTACATTCTGTTGTACTCTCTGACGATGTTGATGAATAATTTAACACATACTTTTTCTTTGACACATAAGTTCTATTCAGATTTTTTTTCTTTAACCATGATGTAAATTCCAATTCCGTCATGGAGCTAAATTGCTGCTGGGAAGGAGAAACTGAATTTAATCCGGTGTCCAAAAGCTTTGCCAAGTACAGATCTTTTGAGTCTCTCCACTTTTTCATATGGTCTGGGTTCGACTCTATAAAATATTAAAGAAAATTATTTGGATTTATAAGCTTAGATTACACATGAAGGGACTTGGTTGTACAAGTAAGTATAGGTGAAATTATCCCAGATGTGTTACTATTTTTTGTTGGATTTTACAATATCAATTATTAATCCTCAACCAAATTAATAATTCACTAGCAAAACAAAAAGGAAATCATTATGATTTTGTTGCATTGGTACCATGCACATTAATACACGTTCATAAATTCCCCAATGTAAGGCTAAGTGACAAGACTGGACAATTTCCCGACCGTACTCAAATTCTCATAAGTGGGTTGCTATTGTGGGTAGATTCTTTACAAAAATGCTTTGGTTAAGAAAGTCCTTCCAGACGAAGAGCCTTTGCGTGATACATTAAGTTCGCATTATATTTTTCAGGTAGACTATCTTATCAGTCAAAGAATCAAATTCATCAGGTTCTATTTGTTCACATGGGAAACCGAGCATGACTACTAGTCATACAAGTTCCTGTGTAAATAGGTAGAACTACAATCACTTTCAGAAGTTGTTGGGACACATGTAGTTTTAGCTTGTAAGTGGATCATTATAGTTTTTTACACACAATACCGCTCCCCTCCCCCTCCCCCCACCCCAATCAATGTTGTTTAAACCAAAACACATCAAACCCGACGAGAAATGGGACACAACATTGAACAGGGGGCGGGGGGATTGTCGTTTGTTGAAATTCAAAGGTTTTGTGGCATCTGTCCCAAGACTTTTGAAACTGATTGTAGATGAATTTGACTACAGGCTAAATCATGCATTCGACATTGTTTAAAACACTTAACACAATTTTTAGTATTTTAAAGATCCATAATAGACTTCCTCTCATCATATACATACTGTATGCTAAATAGACATACCAATGAAAAGATCTTCTGGCTTCAGGGTTGTTAGCTGTTTCTGTGGTTCTTGTGTCATTTCAGGGTTGTCAAGCAGATCACGTACACCATCGCAGTTGGGGATAATTGCACCCCGAACTGCGAAATTCCACATTGTGGGTCCAAGAACTTTAAAAATTCGGTGATGACGTTTATTTCCTCTGTACATGTTTTTGTTGTCCAGCAACAATATAACAGGGATATCAACAGGTGCATGTTCAGAGATAATTTTATCATAATTATCCAGCCTCTGTTTCAAGAAATTTGTTCTAAAAAACAATCAGTGTATCAACAATACACCTTTCACATTACAGTTACCTCCAATGCTAATGGCTTATTAACCCATTCTCGTACCCAGAGCCCTTCTTACTCGCGGTGCGACGAGAGGCTCTGGCCAAATCCATAACCGGATAACATAAAAACATGGTAAGAAAACAATATCCGGTGTTAGAACTAGCCAATCAGATGCCATTTGGGATATGGATTTGGCTAGAGCCCCTCAAGTAGGGCTCTGGGTACGAGAATGGGCTTACCTTGGAAAAGAATTAAAACCTTTCCCGATTCAAAAATCTCCACATCTCATAGCTAGCCTGATATGCAGTTATGTAACACATCTTTGTTAGTTTAGTTGTCTTTCTATATTTAGTTGTTTTTACTGACTATGCCCCAGTCATCTTTACATCTGAATGCCTGAAATAGTGCTTGACAAATGAAATAGAGAGCCAAAAGTGAGGCTTTGATTATCCATTTTCTATTTCAATTTTCCAGCAATAATTTAGGCCTACTCAAAGGAGTACGAGACTGGAGATGAGTTCCAATATTTATGCATGTATGTAATTGACATGTAATGAATTCCTAAATACTGTATGGTGAATGATTTTCAGATTGTTAATAGTTTCAGATACACTGGTAAACACACTCACATTGTGTCAAAATGAAGTGACATTCCAATGGACTGCAACATGTTGATAAACTGTTTTCCCGCTCCATATGATACACACAACAGTCCAAACAACAATGGAAAATCATTACAGCAGTTTGAGTTTCTGATGTTATACAAAAGGGCCAAAGCATGATGTCCACAAAGCACTTTCTTTTCATTGGTTTTGTGAACATTTCTTTCATGGTGGCTGCTTATGACCAATGCCTCCACAATACTGTGCAACAGTGGACATTTCTCTCTTACTTCATCTCCAAAATTTTTAAAAATGGACGGATGCAACAACTCTGTTGTATCTTTGACATTCCCACTACGAATCCCAAGATTACAGATGTTTTGAAACAATTTAAGTTATTTGGCGATGATTGCATTTTGATCAGGTGATAAACTTGATGGTGATGCCACAGCACTGTTTTCAGCTTGTGTTTGGTAGAATTTAAGAAGCGTCTTCATAAGTTCATCTCTTTCATTTGACTCTCTAACAAAATTTTTCAAGAGTTCCTCAAAGTGCACATTTCCTTCACCTGCTATTTCCAGTTGCTGTATAATTTGTCTTAGAACTTCTTCTACAGCTCCAAGTTGATGATGGACATTGATCATCTCATCTATGAGAACATAAAAATGTTCAAACCCATATGAAAGAACGACAATGAATTGTAATTTTTAATAAATATTGTTGTTGTATATTTTGTGTAGAACTACAGGGTGGTGAAAGCAGTAAGCATGCTGCCTATTACATCTAAGTTAAGCCTCCTATACAGCAGGTTGAGGATACGGTGACACTCAGATGAATACCTCAGTGTTCTTAACTAATCTTAACTCACATAATTTGAGATTAGTTGGTTATCTCCTATGCTTCGAAGGTTTTCTCTGGGTACTCCAGTTTCCTCCATCGCTAAAACTAACCATTAGGCACTAATTCTTATGCACTAACCAAGCACTAACTGTACTAATAAAAAAAGGGGGGGGGTCCTTAATATAGGGTAAATCTGGGTTCTCCTGCAAGGGCCTTGATGGTACCTCTCATGTCCTCCAATTTATAGAGTTGATATGCATACATTACCTACCTGAAATTGGTCGTGAACACTCAGAATCTTCGCAAGAGAATGGATTTTTATGTTTGAGATTCACATAAAATGTTCTATAGTCAGTTAAAGAAACATCTTGGTTGACAGATAAATACTATTGTTTTTCAAAATAGACTTTAATTCCATCAGTTTTCAAAAGTATACAATTCACACAGATTTGTAATGTAAATCGCCAGTCCCATATAATTTAAAAAGGATACAAGTCATTTTTTCTGTCCCTTCTGAGTGTAAGGTCTGGGAAAATTTGTTTGATTGTACGAGTAACCAGTGAATTTGAAGTGCTACCACTATCCAAGCCAATAGATGACAGTAGGATATCTCTGTTTACCTCACTGCCATGTTGTTGAATAAAGGAAGCTTGCAGTAGATTTATTATTTTAGACTTTATGTCTGTAATTTCTTGACCTGAAGGTTTTCCTCCTAGAAAAGAAAAGCAAATAGAAAATTGCAAGTTATAGAGTACATGTGCATACCATGCTGAGGTTATTACAGCTGTCAGTGAAGATGATTGTAAAATTCATTTCTATACATTGAATGTACTGTACTGGGATAGGCATAATATGAATAGGGGTAAGTGTTAAATATTAAAATGAATCTACAGAGTACATCTATTATGAACTGACTCATTTAGTTAGATGCCAGCTTCTAACTTAGCTGGTTAATATAAGATACATACCAACAAGGGACCTTTTAGCCCTGGGTTGGTTGGACTTTTTGGAATTTGGCGTCAAGTCATGCTTTATTCCTCTGCTACTTCCCATAGTTACATCATCAATTTTGCTAATTTCAGCATCAGCAGATTCTGCAAAATCCTCTTGTCTCTCTGTTGGTTTGAATTGATTGAACAAACTTCTACGTGTGGTTCGAGGGGTACTTGTCCTTATTTTCTCTTGCTCTGCTGCATCAACAAACAATTCACCTATATGGTTGGTTGCAAAAATCATTCACAAAGTGCTCTGTGGAAACTGCCTGGCAGAGCATAAACAAAACCAAGTTTAAATGTAAGTTTTCAAAATAACACTATACTAAACTGTGGTAAATATGCAGTTTTGTACCTGACTAGCTGCAGTGCTCCACTATTAGACTATTTTGAAAACTTTAATATATACAGTGAAAAGCAATTTAGTACAAACATTGTCATAAGCTTTTATACTGGAGTAAAATATGATAATTTCGATCGAAAAAAATTGAACATTTTTGTTTATTAATGAAAGATAAAATAAATACAACTCTCAATTACATACCTTCGATATTCAGCTCGTCAAATGACAGATTTAATTCGTCAATATCATTCTCTGGTCCTGACAGCCCTGATTTGGCCGCTATAATTTTGTACTAATCGTATATTCTAACCAGACCGACTGTAAAAATGATGCAATATAAGGCCTGCCAACTTTTCGTTTAAAAAAACAACTTTTCGATACAGGATCTGCCAGTCGTCTCCTTCGTTTCTCTTTTCCCTTCCCGTCTTTCCCCGCGCGCTTTCCTTCTCCCTTCCCGTCTTTCCCCGCGCGCTTTCCTTTTCAGTTTTTCCCCGCGCGTGATTACTGCATTTGTGCGTGTCTCACGAATCGCAATATCTCAATTCTCAAATTAATTCAGCTTTGATTGCTTTGCCTTTGTTTTAAATTTTCAAGCAATTTTTCGAGCTCCATTTCCAAGACCTTTAGAGACGACTGGGGACGAGTCAGGTGGCAGACTACTTGGAGAAAGTCATATTGAAGGGTATCAGTACTGTGTACCATTTCATCGAGCATTTGGTTGCTACTGACTGAAAACTTTGCTGCATTTATATTGACAATTGATTCCAATGCAGTTTGCATATATTCCATAAATGATGGGAAATACAAAATTTTTGACTCTCATTCAAGGGATATATATGGTAGAAGCCATCCACAAGGGACTTGTGTATTGTTATAGACAGCAACTATCGACCATGTTGTTTTGCATTTACAGTCATTATACGGTGAAAACAGTCAGTTTGAGCTACGAGGAGTAAATATTGAAGAACAACAAGCTTTTTTTCACCACGCCCAAAACCTTAGTGAAAACGGTATGCCTGGTAGTGGTAATGTCTCACAGGAAACTAATACATAAGCATGTAGTTCTGACATTTCTCAATGTTGTGCAATTGCATTATATTCTATTTGTTACTCCACTATTAAGCCATGCAATTATTGTGATTCGAATACAGTTTCTGCAATTGCTTATTGGGGCACTATTTTGTATAACAACACTGGTATAAATATTAGGTTTTCAAGTACACTACCAAAAAATGGAAATATTTCAAAATGAAGTACATGTAAATTTACAAGCAAATTATCGACGAGTATTAAGTGATAATGCAGAAAGCATATTGGACATTGAACATTGTATATGTGATAATAATGAAAGCACAGGTTTTTAAATTTGGCTTGGAGCGTCCTGTATTTCTTGCTTCATTAGTCTGTGGGGCCACCTGTGGTGCCCCCCCCCCCCCGACTCTAGGTTTGCCCTATGGTACGCCACAAAATGACAAATTACGTCATTTTAATTACGTAATACTTACGAAATAAAAATCAAAATGGCGACCATGGAATAGTGTGCAAAGGTTCGCTATCGACTATTTGGTCCAGTTGTGTCTTTTCATTTGGGGTTTTTGAAATAAATATATTAAGAATTCACTAAAAGTTATCACGACGTCTTCACTGTTATGTTATCGAGCAGGGAAGTAGATAATTTGTACATAATTTCATATATTTGTGTCGCGCGGCGGACACATCGGGCGCGCAAATGTTGATGCTTTCTATGTATTTACTATTGAATTTTCGAAATCTCCGGAGCGCAATTTCCAAACTTTCCAGTCAGTAATAATATTTTGGTCTTTTGGATCTACATAAATTAAAACCCTTAGCGAGCCGAATTGTTTTTTATGAATATTTTAATGATCAACTTATTTGCATTGATTTAATTTTTTGGAGACAATCAATGATCCTATACATACATGTTACATATCATTTTGAAGCTATTGCTATAAACTTCTTGAATATTGGCATCACAATGAGTCAGACCTTATTGTCGGGGAGTGCGGGCATCCACAAAAAGTTGGGCCTGCCCAAGCAAAAACATTTTTTAATGTTTATGGACCCTTTGTGGAGCATGGAAAAAGTGAATGGTATTTTGGGCCAAATCAATGAAGAGATAATTCATTTGGCTTCAAAATGATACCAAAATTATATATGTAGCAAAAGTATTACATAAGTTATCAATTTTTATGCCGGAAACTGCTGGTATAAATTCCTGTAAAAAATGAAGAAGTTTGAATTACCTTTATTGCTGACATCATACCTAAAAATGTATAATATTTTGTACAGATAAAACAAAATAGGTTATTCTTATATACACTAGCTATCACTGCAGGTAAAATGGAGATATATTTATACATTGGACCAAGTGTGATACTTTTCGAAACACATTTGACATATATGTTTCTCACATTTGTGACAATAATTGTTTTTGTCCACATATTTGCCCTCAGCTGTCCTCTTTGTGGAACAAGCAACACATCGTTTTCGAACATCATGCCTACTTGCAAAATGTTTTCCTAATAATCTTTTCTCGTTAGTTTGTGCTGGTCTATCTGGGCCCGGTGGTGAAGCAACATTTGGGTTGGCTCTTCTGTCCAATAACTTTTGCACCAGCTGATGTGCTAATATTTCTCTGAACACTTTGTGTTTTCGATACACATCTTTGAAAGCAGGGTTGTTGGCAGTGAATGCAAGAAGAGAATTTACAATGCACATGTCTATAAGTCTAAAAATTAATCTTTGAGTCCACTTGCAGGACTTCTTGCTGATGTTGTAATATGAGACAAGTTGATCACACAGGTCAACTCCCCCATGTTTTCATTGTAGTCCACATCATTTTTGGTTTGGTAGTTTGTTTGTCACCTCTTTTGTTGGCAATAACCTCACAATCATTTCCATGCATGGAAGACATAGCAAACACATCTCTTTTATCTTTCCAGTGAGTAACGACTAAATTGTCACAACGCCAAAATTTTGCTTCGCCAGTTCCCAATTGTTCTTTCAGTTGCGAGGGTAAATTTTTCCTGTTTGATCTCAGTGTACCACAGGCATATGTAAGCCTCTGTAGTAAATCATAGACCAATTGTACAGAAGTATAGAAGTTATCAATGAAAAGTCTGTAACTTTTGTCGAGGTAGTTCTTCATGAGATCAAACACAACTCTGTATGACAGTCCTAATTCAGGTCTGGAAGCATCTTCCCTACCAGTGTATACTTGGAATGCACAGCAGTAACCTGTCTTAGCCTCACACAAAGCCCATAATTTTATGCCAAATCGTTTGGGCTTTTTTGGCATATATTGAGTAAATGACACCCGACATTTAGTTCCAAGAAGCATTTCGTCAAAATTTCGTGAAAATTTACTTCAATATAAAATCAATAACATTATAATAATACAAAACTTAGATCATTTACTTACTTGTTGGGGATTGCCATCACTGTGAAACACTGAATCTTGGAAGCATGGATCAACATTGCATGTTGAAGAGGCTTGATATTCATCAGCTGATGAATCTGTTTCCTCTTCGATACCTGACGATGAATCTGAGTCGAGTTCTGACTCGTTTTCGGCATGTAACGTGGCCATATACTTAGGTAATCCTTTTGGGACGCTATTTTGTAAACAAACTGTTCGAAAACTTTACAAAAATCGTCAATATTTAAGCTATCGCTGTGAATTTTTTTTATCTTGAAGAGGAAGTCGTGTGTTTCAAACTGACATGCGCAGTATAACTTTAGCTTGTATACTTTAGCTACAGGGAGCCCAAATATCTTATGGGTCAAATTTGACCCTATCCGCGCCCTAGGGACTTAAAGTCAGACATCGCCTGCTTCTTTTGAGTCCTATTCCTATTAAATAGCATTGAAGGATTAAGGTTCATTGGGACAAAATGTATTACCAGAAGCTGAAAAGGAGGAACTCAGTTTCCTGATATCGTGTGGAAGTAACATAGAATCTTTCTTGGACCAATAACATATATTATTATTACATGCAGATTGCCGCCTCTATACTGCACAGTGCGCACTGGTATGTAGATTAGTAGATATGACTAAAGCGTTATTGCTATACATAATAGTGATAATACAGTCGCTTGGTAATCTCCTCTCACGAGGCATTATTGTACTACACAGACGTTATAATGTGTTTAGTTTCGAAGGGAAGAATATTCTTGCCTTCCAGCCTTGGACGCACCAGTTGGTAACATTACACCAGACGATCTGTGTAATGACAACAGAATAAACGTTTATAATTTTAACACATACGATAGATACTGTATACTATACGACTATTAAAACAACATTGCTACATTGTTGTACTTGTTTTAACTATTAGCGCTAACTGCCAAGCAAACTGCAAACTTCAAGATTCAATGTTTTCGGAAAAACAAACACGCTGTTCTTAAGTGGTATCACTTGTGCTTAAAATTGCATATTTCCATCGCCCCAGCGACTTTACGCTCCGTGGAGCGTCTTGTTAGAATGGTAAATCAGTCCTTTGTTTCAGAGACCAACAGTTTTTTCAAGTAATCTTTGCGATTACTCCTCAATCTCCGTTCTAGGTAACCTGATACCTCTGTCATACTCAGGGCGCTGAGGAATTCTTTAACTACAAAAATGGACTGAAAAGATGCAACTGTCATTTTCTTGCTTTCAACGACATAGCAATTCGTATCGCAGAATAATGGACTTCGGCAACTTTTGATTGCTCGAACTAAACACCTAAACATTTCCTCTGTTATATCACGCCTTATTTGTGAAAAGAATGTTTCGTCTTCCAGCCAGACGCCGGTGGATGGCTTTTAGCCATAAATACGACTCTCCTCTAAAACCTTCCCCACATTTACGTTCAATGAAAACAGCATGCGAGGCATGCCAGGCTCGCTTATTTCTGGTAGTGTTAGGACGTTACTGCTTTCGTCGTCGTTTTCGCCTCTTATCTGCTCTTGATTTGTGTCAGCATTTCCTTCTAAAACTTTGTCCAATACTTCTTCCACGCTTAACTTCGCCGCCATTTTGAAACTGTTTCTATCGTCACCGGGTGTCGCACAGGGATAAAAGGGAACATAATTGGGGGAAATACCGTTGCTCGCAAGCACTGACAATCTGGGAATTTTCTCGCCACTTGTGTCCGGCGTGTAAAATCGGCTGATTTGTCTGGCAATTTTTTGCTAAAATCAGTGAAATTTGTTTGTATTTCTCTAGGATTACTTTTTGACACATCGATCAATTGACTTCCATTTTCCTACAAGATTGGTTTTGGAGGCATCCAATTTGAGCCATTCCCATGAACTATAAATTGGCTAATTTGTTTGCATTTGGCTAGGTATTGGTTATGGACGCATCCAGAACCATTTCCATAAGCGCTAAAATCGGCTGATTTGTCTGGGGATTTTTAAGCAAAAATCAGTGAATTTGTTTGTATTTCTCCAGGATTAGTTTTGGACACATCGGTCAGTTGACTTCCATTTTCTTACAAGATTGGTTTTGGAAGCATCCAAAACCATTTTCATCAACAATAAATTGGCTAATTTGCTCGCATTCGTCTTGGAATTGGTTTTGGATGTATCCAAAACCATTTTCATTATCGCTAAAATCGGTAAATTGATTTCCATTTTCCAATAGGATTAGTTTTGGCCATGAGTTATAAATTGGCTAATTTCTTCGCATTTGTCTAGAAACTAGAAATACATTATCATAGTAATTAGTGGGCTGTTATCAAATTTCCTTGAGATTGTTGCAGGCTCTCATTTACCGATTGAGCCTGCCACGCAGGCTACAAAAACATAGAAAAGGCAACAAACAATGAACATAGGTAATTTAGAAAGTACCTTCAATTGTTTTTTTAACAACTGCCAGATATATTTTCAGCGAAAGACAAAAAATACAATAATTTCGATTTTCGAAAATCAAATATAAGCAATACGACAAAACCTACTATTAACGTTTTATGGCAAATCCAGCAGCCCATGCAGATGGCGAAAAAGTTTGGCAAATTAATCTGTGTATCGCTCGGGTTTTTCCCAGCATTTTGAACACTTTTCCGGCTTTATAGCATCAAAAGTTTGTATTGTTTTGGCAATTTTGCTACTTCACTATCTTAAAGAATTAAGCGACAGTAAAAGCATGTGCGTAAAATCTCTGACTACACGCTAGGAGAATTCCAACGCCAACAATTCGAGTAAAAATGATTACCATGTAATATTTATAAGCAATATGATGGAAAATAGTGGTTAATTAAATGTCCTCGAAAGCCGAGGGAGGTTTGTGCTCCACAAACTCAGGCTCCAAACCTAAGTCATCCTTGCCGGATGAATGTGAAATGATTTAGCGAAAATTGCGCCCTGTTGCACTTAGTTATTCAAACCTTGCAAGAGTTTTATTGGTTTAGGCGCCCATCTACTGCCGTTTTCAATCGTTGTATTATATTCGGCGCAAAGGCTAAATTCACTGTCTAGACTGGTGAGCCAGGTATGTTATCGCTGCATGTAGATTGGAAAACGTCTCTCAGTTTATCGGTCATAATAATAATACTCATTACGTTAAGTGAATTAATTCATCCTAGACTGACGCCATTAAAAGACGGAACCGACACGCTCGCGTATGTTTGTTTTATTTAACAAAATAAAACATTTTCCCTGTTGATATACCATTATATTAACACGAGTGGAAATTGGGAAAACGAAAAATTCTGTGGAAGCACGACGCCCGAAGGGCGAAGTGTTTTCACACAATTACGAGATTTCCCAATTTCCACGAGTGTTGATATAACTATATATCAATATGTAAAAAATGTTTTATAACTGTTTTATAATATAGCACAAAGAAACATAAAGAAAGAAATTATCCGACGTTTCCGTGTTGACATTAAGTTATCCCTTGTAGAATCAAACACTGATTAATTGCTATTTATTTCCTATTTTATTGGGCTATTTAATTCCTATTTGTCAAAGTATTTATTTCCTATTTTACTATTATATTTTCTCGAGGTTTTTATTATTATAATTATTATTAATTAATTCGCCAAACATTTGGTTTTTCAGATTTATTATTAGCATGACAAAATTACTGGATGCTGATTGGTTGAGAGGAGTACAATTATTTCATTAATTGTACTGCAGTACAATTAACGATTTGCAAAACAAACAAAATGGCGGAAAGGTATTTTAAACACAAATGTGAAATGAAATTATGGTAGAGGAACTAGATGAAAATACGAACAAAAGCACCAAATTTTGCTTGAAGAAAAGAACTAAATGAAAATACAAACAAAAGCACCAAATTTTGGTTGAAAGTCTGGTAGGACTCGGCTTTGGCGAGAGATTATGATGTTGACATTGAGAAGTACATATCCAATTTTGTTATTCTAATAATAAACAAGTAATCATGCGATGTTGCTCGTACAATTAGGGATTAATAGTACTCGTGATGTTTGGAAATTTGCCAAATTGGACTCGCCCCGGCGGCTCGTCCAAAAATAATTTTCTAACGAAATTATTGTCTTTTATTTGTGAAGAAATTATGTTTTTTTTTATATTTTTCATCATGGCGGAAAGTACAGAACGAGAGCTTTCTGGCGACTTACGAGCAATTACCGACTGACAGAAATCCAAATTTCTTCTATATTTTGATTCAAGCTGCATCGTTCTACAATATTATATAACAACATATAAAGGCTATACGACACTATACAAGACTGTACAACACTATACAACGTTATACATAACTATGCAACATTATATAAGATTATACAACACTATATACAACGTTATACAAGACAATAAAAATTATGACACTATACAAGATTTTACATGACACTATAGTACACTAAAGACGACTCACTATACAACACTACACAACGTTATGATTGTACAATGTCATTATGTAAAGACTATACGACATTATACAAGACTATACAACACTATACGACACTATAGGTGGTTATCGGTCGTCTTTTTAGGTTTAATTTAGAACGACACTATAGGTATACAATAATACATAACAACACTATACAACACTTCAAACAATCATTAAAAATTCAAAAGCCTATTCGCAAATCTTGTCAACCATAATATGTCACGCACAGTCGCTTTAAACCTGATAAAAAATAAAGAATACTAATAAAGAATATACTAATAAATAATACTAATAAAGAATACCAATAAAGAATACTAATAAAGCAGTATCTACTGTAGCCTCACTAGTATTCTTTATATAAAGAATACTAATAAGGCAGGATATCTATTGAATTTGTAGTCGTGTTTGAAGCCGTTTAATAAACTCGCAGGTCGTGTTCTATTAGGTCTAAAGCCACTCGCGCTGCGCGTTCGTGGCTTTAAACCTGATAAAACCGACTCCTGCTCGTTTATTAAGCATTACTATACAACGTTATAGAAGACTATAGAACACGATATAAGGCTATATGGCACTAATTAAACGACACTATGGAACATTACACTGACAACAGTATACAAGACTATACAACACTATATAAGGCTATACAGCACCATACGACACTATACAACGTTATGCAAGACTATACAACAATATATAAGGCTATACGACACTGTACGACAGTATATAACGTTATACAAGTCTATATGACACTATGGGGGACTATACAACACTATACTACACTAGAAACGACTATTATACAAGATTATACAAGACTAAACAAGACTATACAACGCTATACAAGACCATACGACACTATAAAACATATGTCATTTCGATGTTTTCCTTCGTGGTTGAGTTAATAGTTATATACCCTGTGCCTGTGAACAGAGCCTTAATACCAAGTCTTCAATCATTTTCACGTTTTTCTTCCTAAATCATAACAACATTTGCCAACATTGAACATACCTGCATCATTACTCCGCCAGGAGGTTATGTAATCATCTGGGTTTGTATGTGTGTGTGTGTGTGTGTGTGTGTGTGTGTATGTGTGTGTGTATGTGTGTGTGTGTATGTGTGTGTGTGTGTATGTGTGTGTGTTTGTCTGTGAGCACGATAACTCAAGAAATACCAAACATATCCGTACGAAATTTTTTGAATGCATTTCCCATCGGCCAAGGAAGAACTGATTAAAATTTGGTTGAATTTGGTTAAAAATTGAACGAGAAATGAACAAAATTTTGTCTTGCTTTTCCCGGTCAATTATAAAAAACTCACTGAATGCGTAATTAGGACGTGTATAATGTATGCACGCAGTACTAAGAAGACAATGAGATGATAAACCTCATTAAGCTTCAGCCCTAATTGTCTATTGTCTTAGTTGCATTTCACACGACCGAAATTTAATGTGGGCGGAGGTATGCAGTCTCTGAGTGCCCTCTAGTTGTTATTGTTATTGTTATATTAGGCAAATGAGAACCATACAATAAATGTTTTAGTTATATATACATACTATATATATATATATATATATATATATATATATATATATATATATATATATATATATATATATATATATATATATACATGTAGTATTTAAAACACGAGTTCGAGTGTTTTGAATAGTTTAAAATACGACTACAAAAGAATGCTAATTAGGATGAACAATTATATAACTAGAGGGCACTTAGAGACTGCATACCTCCGCCCGTTACTCGGAAGTGAAACGCAACCTTGGAATTTCCTAAGAAATCCACTTTACAATTCTTAAGCATAAAAGACTTCAGGCCCCCGCGAATTGAAATCGAATTGCTAATAGATCACATTACTGTTGTTGTACTGTACAGTACTTGTAAAATAAAAACTTATTAAGTGTCATTAAATAAATGCATAAATTTTGCTTTATGCACTCGCGCGTGCAGTAATTTTCACAGTTGTGCTATTTTAAATTCCCAGGCAGCTAAAATCTTTTGTCTTTAAAACAATGTCGATTTCTTGGGAAATTTCGAGGTTGCGTTCTTTTTATACACCCTGTATTGAAGTAATCTAATGTTGTTAGAATTTGAATGGACTGGCACTTTGCTGAACGTAATAATGCGTAGCTCCGTAAGCCTTGTTTTAGACATTGAATTTCGGTCGCGTGAAATGCAACTAAGACAATAGATAATGAAGGCCGAAGCTTAATGAGGTTTATCATCTCATTATTGTCTTAGCACTGAGTGCATAAATTATACACGTCCTAATTACGCATTCAGTAATATTTTTTGTTAATTGACCGGGAAAAGCAAGACAAAATTTTGTTCATTTCTCGTTCAATTTTTAACCAAATTCAACCAAATTTTAATCAGTTCTTCCTTAGCCGATGGAAAATGCATTCAAAAAATTTCGTACGGATATGTTTGGTATTTCTTGAGTTATCGTGCTCACAGACAAACACACACACACATACACACACACATATACACACACACACACACACACACACACACACACACACACACATACACACACACACACATACAAACCCAGATGATTACATAACCTCCTGGCGGAGGTAAAAAACCCAGATGATTACATAACCTCCTGGCGGAGGTAAACAAACCCAGATGATTACATAACCTCCTGGCGGAGGTAATCATACTAATTAGGATGAACAATTATATAAAGAATACTAATGAAGGTGAGTTTTATCTGATATAAAGTCACTCCACGTGACATTTTATGGCTGACATGATTCGCCACAAAGTTTACAGACAATCTTCGGACAACAAAAGTTCTGTTAACTAAATTTGACGGTTTCCGTCAAACCGTCAAATTTAGTTAACAGAACTTTAGTTGTCCGAAGATTGTCTGTAAACTCAGGGAGCGAATACAAAGGCGTGTATATATATAGACGTGTACCAAGCTGCACTGACGAGGCGTTGAACGCCGAAACATGCATGTCTGGAGATTGTACTATATATATATATATATATATATATATATATATATATATATATATATATATATATATATATATATATATATATATATATATATATATATATATATATATATATATATATATATATATATCTGGAATGATAACAGCGAGCGAAAAGTGAAGCCGACAAAAATATCACGACATAAGTATTCGTCATTGTCTTCGTCATCAACTGTTCAAGAACTTTCTTACAGTATTAAAAATCACTTACATATAAAATTTGTAATTGTTTTGAAAGTTTTTATCACAGTTTTTATATCTTTATTCACTTTTAACCTGAAGATGGAGTTATACTCCGAAACGTAGTTATTAAAATATTTTTTTACTAAGCCCATATGGTCTAATTTATATTCAAACACACGTACATATTCATTTACATTTTGCTGGCAGGCAAATTCCGATCACACAATAAATTCTTTAAAAAATAACGTACCAGTGTATTGACTAAAAACTATAAAACTGGTAAACTAAAAACAATTCAAACAATCGCGAAAAATGGCAACGGCAAAGTCACAGTTGCAAGTCAATTTACCTACCTGTGAAATGAAATTTTCTCGCAAGAATATCTCTTTCCTTGTGCATCCAGAACGACACAATATATTTGAAAAAGTGATTCTTTTCTCCACACGGGGAAGTTTTCCTCGACTTTTTTCCGACAGGGAACTCAACGCAGTAAATTTTAGGAGCAAAACAGTTTGCTCCTAAAATGTATTGCATTGAGTTGGCCATGTTTTTAATTTTTTTTCGTGATTGCGTTCAAATTTATACTGGCCGTGCAACGGGTTGCAAGAGGGGGAATGAAACTGACGTCCAATCCGCGTAAACCTGACGTTTGAGGGACTGAGACTGACGTCCAATCCGCGTGAAAGACTGGTATCGAGGCTTCATTGTTTTCACAATCAAATGACTGAATGTTATCGTTCCAGATATATATATATATATATATAGAGTTCACTGAGGGAAATACGTCGAGTGACACATCTTTATAGTATCTAATCTTTGACACAAGTGTTTACAGTGCTAGGCGAGTTTGTTAGGCATGCGAACGGCGAGAAAATGCCGAAAAGATGCGTTTTGCCGCTTGTAACAACATAGGAGATAAGGAAAAAGAAATATCGTTGCATGCAATTTCTTATTCGGGGGACGAACAGCCCGAAGCGAAAAAAAAACCGAAAGAAATGGACTGACTTCGTAATATTAAAGCCTCAAACGTGCAAAATGGACGCCGACGTCGTATTCAGTCATATGCTCTGAGCATTTCAAGCCCGAGGATTTTTTGCGACGGTTTTCCTATGTCGAAGGTGAAAGCTTCGTTGGCAACAGATGGCTCAAAAGGGACGAGATCGGAATTTGTATATTCCCAACAATCATGCCATCAGCTGACGCACAGAAAGTTTCAGACAGATACAAGGGAATGGTATGCTAATTTTGTATTTTATACATAATTGTGCGTAACTTGAATTTGTTTGACTAAACTGATTTAATTAATAAACATATCATTATATAACATGCTAACACTTAAACTGATGTACAGTAATTGGATAAAGCATATAAGAAAGACAATTTCGTTTATTCTGTGAGAGCTTTCTTTGTCATTTCTGTCTTCAGCCTTGCAGATTTTTGTAATTTCCGTGTGCAATTTGATACAGTATTATACAGTGATATAATTCTCCATCTATGTCTCTTGCTATGCGTATGTTTTAGTGAAGTCAATATGCCCACTATGACCCATAGGTGTGTATTTTAAGGATGTCTCAGGAGGGTATCATATTTGACTGTCAAAATAATTATAGTGAAATATTGATCAATGCATACCATGTACCCATGCATATATAGATATTTTATTTTTCCATTATACAGTTACAGTTTTGATAAAATATAAAGATACAATTCATATGGAAGGAAGACTAACAAGCCCGTCAGGGCTTTTCTAGTAGTCCACCCTAAAAAATTTAAAAAACAAACTAATATAACAAAGGAGAATAGTGTCAGATAATGTCAGGTTCAAGATATATGAGGTCCACTAATACATATTAACTTTATAAAGTTATAAATTATTTTTATTTACATTTTTTGTGAGTATAATGTTTGATTTGTACAGATTATGTCGAAGAAATATTTCAAACTTTTCTCAATGTTACCAAAGATGATCTTAAAAAGGCAGCCAAGCAACTCAAAGAGTACGGTGTCTTTGCAAAGTGTTGCTCACTGCCTATGGCCCATAGATAAGTTACCCAGTATGCTTGCTGTTAATTTAAATCTTTTTGTTACTGTAGTTTCACTTCTACGTTGTTGAACAGAGCCAAAAGAAGTCTAAAGGAGCACCAAAATGCAGGGCATGTGAACAACCCATGAAAGGACACAAGTTTGTTACAGACTGTCCAAGGAATGAAAGGAGCACATCATAGTGTATTATATGGATAAGGCATTTGAGGAAGGAGGGCATATTGGGAGGTGGTTTTTTTTTCAGAAGGGCATATTAGGATTATTCAGGATGTTGGGGATTTATAATAGAGATTGGGGCTTATATTACAGCAGGAAGGGTTTTAACAGAGGGGAAATATTTGGAAGGGTGGTGCTTATTACGGATGGAGCTTACTAGGGAGGGTGGTGCTTATTAGGAGAGGACTCAATAGAGTGGGTACTTTATAAGGAGGGTAGTGCTTATTAGGGGGGGGGGCTAATAGAGAGGGTGGTGATTATTGTGGGAGGGGCTTAATAGCAGAGTGCTTTATAGGCAGGGTGGTGATATTTGTTAAATAAATTATATTATGCACTACTTGTATCAAGTTTTTTCTACTTTACTTCTTTTCTATCCCTGATGAGCACTAGTCAAAACTGATTTATGTTGATACCAAATATGTTCCATATAGGTTTCATTAGAGTATAATATTTAAATAGTACAGTAAAACCCTGCTTTACAAAAGAACCAGTTCAGACTAGAATTCCAAAACAGCTTCTTATTTTATCGAAGAAGCAAAAAATTAAACATCAATTAAAGAAAATAAGCTCTTTATAAAATAATGGAAACACTGTTATTTTGTAAACATCTACGGTAGGTTCTTATACGATGGGTTTTACTGTATGTTAGCTTAGTCATTAATGATTCATCTTTTGTGAGAGGGCATGTCTTCCTTATTGCATGGTATGCACATGCAGCAGTGGGATTCTTGTTTTTCCAATTACACCATACACCATCCTTGTAAACTTTCTGTATGCCACACTATGTAAAAACCTAGAAGAAATGAACAACTTTATCATAAGTAATCATATGTAGACAAATGCAAAAACTATTTCAATAAAATAGTATTTTATATTACAAAGAACAACCCAAACTATAATAGCTATATATAGAAACTATACATGTACATATAGTTCCAGATTTTGGTTACACCAACATTCATTTTTGAGATGTTGATGCTTATTGGAGACATTGGTCATGGAACAGTGTGTACCCCCATAAATATATCCCTGAAAGAGGATAAAGCTCTATATATTGAACAGTCTGTTTAGTCTTTACATTTTTACACAAATTTTGGAAACAATAGACCTTACCATTTATTCACTTTTGACCAAATGGCCTCATTTCCATGTTTGCCTATTTTAGCATGGCAGGCGCACATGAAAGTTAAATATTCATGTTTCCTGCACACGTTTGTCTCTCATTGATCTTAAGTCCAATCACAAGCTTATTCTTTACTCTCTTATGCGCAAAACATGAGTTTTAATATCACATGAAAATGAGGCCATTGGGTCAAAAGTAAATAAACGGTAAGGTCTATTGAGTTTCAATATAGGTAACTCTCCCATTAATGTTTAGTAACATTGTCTGTTTTTTTAGACAGAGTAAGATAAATATGAGCACACTATTGAGACACAGTGCAGCTTCCAACATTCCTCTCAATGGTCTATCATTATCTAAGTGAAATATGAAACAAATGGTGTTCTGTAATTTTACTCTGCCTGATACTGCTGATTAGGGAAAGTCCATGGACATATAGTTCCGCATGTTCCTTTGTCCATAGGCTTTGTCAAATAAAATTGCCTGGTGTTAGAGAGATTTGTAGGTAAGGTGCATAGCAGCTTATTATTAAATGGTTAAGTAGCAACATTCCAGCTCACAACAGCAATATATTCGCATTCTTGCCAATTACTCAAAAACTCCTGGCTACAATTTTCACATTTGCACCTAATATAAATTATGTAATATTGACAACATGAGTGGCCTTGCCATGCCATGAAATAATCTTTAACGTAAATATGTTTATTAATAGTATAGTATAGTATAGTATAGTATAGTATAGTACAGTATAGTTTAGCATAGTATAAGCAAAATTTGCGACTTACCACTCATAAAGTTTTGCAGTTTCCTGCAAACGCTTCAATATCTCGTCTTTAATGATCTCGTTCGCCCTCATGTCCACTCATCATCAGCGACAGGATCATCAACCCAAGCATAGCTGCATAGGCATGATATAAAGGCATCATCATCGCTTGAAACCAGATATATCGGCTTCTAAGCCTTCTATCCTTACATTTTGTCATATTCTGATAAATAATCGTTCCCTGATGCGAACGAAGAGGCCTCGGAAGATGCATCCGTCGAAGACATTGCAAAAAGATATAAAAAACCGCGAATTATTCTTCGAAATTAAAGCTTCTTTGTAATGGTAAATGTATAGTGTTTACAAGGAGGCTTCGCATGAGTTCACCAATTGACGTCACACATTCCTCTCTCACCAGTCTCCCAAACTCGGTCGTGGAACAAATGTGTGCAAACTTTGAGAAGCCATAGAATTGCGAGAATTCAACCGATTAAAATTTTTTTTCCAGTTTTGTACTTCATAAATAGCGGTTATTTATTATATGAAAAAAAAATTTAGGGGGTTAGTGGCACTTTAACATACATCTTTGTTTTTATAAACGATAGAAACAAACAACACTTACTAATGCAATTTAAACAGCATTTGTTTTGGTTATTCGTGACACTTCATATATAAGTTAACTATTAACCATAACAATGTGTTCTCAAACGTTTGTTTCAACTATGAAATGCGAATAAATAATTAAATTAGATATTTCAATATGTTAAGAAATTATTATCGAGAATGCAATTGTACGCATGTCTATATCAATATGAATCTAAACTTCCAATAAAAGGTTAATCGCCAGCTTGTTTTTATCTTATTATATTATGCGCACTATATATATATTATAAAAGTTGACCGGGCCTATCAGAGGTACAGTGTAAGGGTGGCCCTCACATTTGGAAAATGAAAGAAAAATAATTTGGAACGTTGTTTGATAAAAGTGTGAGAAAAAATTTTCTAAACCTAAATGTAGCAGATATTGGTGCAAAAAAAGCGTTTTAATCATGTTTTAAGAAGAATTTGTCAGGGAAAATGTGTTTTAAACCTTAACTAAGCTAAGGTTAGTCCGGAAAATTTTTTTGAACCCTTAATTTTTGAACTCAAGAATTTGAATGCCTTACTGCACTATTAAAGATGAACGCAAAGCCAAAGGTGCATATATTAAATATTGACTTATTAAGGGCTTGTCCATATGGGCAAAAGTTATCCCGGTTAGCGAGAAAACTTTTCGACGAGTTTAAAAGCGAGATCTCGCCTTGGTATATGAAAATAATATGAAACGTTACACTGCGTTCATATTTTCCCGTGTACCGAGATCTCGCGTGTTGACAGGCGAGATCTCGGTGACCGGGATAATGTTTTTCCCATATGAACACAACTTTCCAGCTTAGCGGGACCGGAAACTCAGTTACCCGGTAAGTGGGATAACGTTTCTCCAATCTCCATGTAAACAGAACAAAAGTATTTGGCTAGTCGAAAAGTTTTCTCGTTAATTAACCTGGATAACTTTTGCCCATATGAACAGGCCCTACGCCATTCCCTTCCTCAGCAGTTTAGCACTTTAGCATTCCATTATCATCTAGCGCACCACATTGTTATTACATTATTACAAAAGCTCTCTTGTGTTGTATTGACTTCTCATCTGTAAACTCAGTTTATTCCTTATTATTGGCGTGGTGGCAGCGGTTCACAAGGTATTCACGTCACGAAGACTGGGACATTTACCCCTCGTAAAGTGAGAAAGCCAAATCTCCGCAGGTGAGCAACCATAAACCGTTTAATATATCTCGTATTTTATCTTTCGTCAAAATGGCGGCTCGAGCGCCTAAACAGTGGCAATTATCCAAGAACGAAACCATAACTTCTTACGAAAGCTGGAGACAGAACTTAATATATATCCTATCCCAAGACAGCAATTTTGTACCCTTTCTTGAAGCCACATGGCAAAAGAAGACCTCTACTAATCCACACCGAGGCTTGGTCGATGATGCAGACCCCATTCCTGAACCTAGACGGTTAACCGCCGTTCAAAAGAACGCTCGTTTAGATTTATTGCTTGGTCAAATTGCCAATTTTTGCCCTGTCGTTTCACGCAGTTCCATCGTTAAGAATTCAGTCTCTCTTAATGATATTTGGCAGAAAATCCGCCAGCACTATGGTTTCCAGTCCACCGGGGCTCACTTCCTCGACCTAGCCACTATTATCCGGCAACCCGACGAGCGACCAGAAGACTTATACCAACGCCTCATGGCATTCTTTGAAGATAACTTACTAACTGCTGGTGGGGGGCATCACCCATCATGGAGAGGCGTTGGAAGCTGACGAAGATTTAACCCCCACCCTAGAAAACACCATCGTCGTTCTGTGGCTTCAACTAATACACCCAGGACTACCCTTGTTGGTGAAGCAAAAATATGGATCTGAGCTGCGTAACAAATCCCTGTCCTCGTTAAAACCAGAAATATCCCAGGCACTCTCTTCCCTCCTTGATGAGCTACGGTTAATCGATGAGACTCGGACACTGTGCATTGGCAGTACAAACCCACGACGAAATCCTACCAGTGCCTCAGACAACCCACGACGTAAAGCATTCCGGTCATGTATTCTATGCAAGACCGCTGACCGCTCGCATACCACCCATGACCTCATGGATTGTCGCTATTTACCAGAGCGAGACAGGCGACCATGGGCTCGTTCACGACTTTTGAAGGACGACTATGATAATCTGCACCCTGAAGACTGCGATACATTTGACCTTAGTCTCGAGGGTGTTGTTAACGCTGTGCAAGTCGATGACTCCACTGCCCATCGTGTGAGTATCGTTCAGTCTCCTGTCATCCGCACCTTTTACAATGAGCACCCTATCCAGTTGACCTTAGACACTGGTGCAACGTCCAACATGGTTCGTGCCTCATCTGCCACAGCTTATGGATTTCCTGAATCCCCTGCTTCTCAGATGGCTCGCCAGGCTGATGGTGTTACCCCAATGGATGTGGTTGGTGAAGTTCATTGCTCTCTCGCCCGCGGTTCGTCCACATTTGAACTTGACGCCCTAGTTGTTCACCAACTTGATGTTGACATTTTGGCTGGCAATCCTTTCTTGTCTAAAAATGACATTGCTATTCGCCCTGCAAAGCGCGAAGTTTTAATTGGTGGCACAGATGTTGTGCATTATGGTCAACCAGCGAAGTCGATCCCCCATTCCGCTGCTAGACGCACACAGTCCTTCCTTCTCCGCAGTCCACAGCACATGGTTGTATTACCCGGTGACTATCTTCAGCTCACTACACCTCTGGAGTCTGATCCCGATGCTTTGTGGGCCCTGGAGCCTAGACTCGATAGCCCCTCTAACCTTTCTCAGAAACTGGAAGCCGCATGGTCTCAGCCACAGGCCATTGTTTCCGTAGATCATACCTTACGTATTCCCAACACAACTCCTTCTCCAATTCTCATAAAGAAGGGTGAACAGTTATGCCAAGTCCGGCATATCATACCTCCCTTCCCCACCGACCCATGTGCCTATTCTTCCAGTACCTGTCGTCCTGTGATTTGCCCTCCTGTCCACAACAAGCCGTTTTCTAGCACAGTGGTTCTCGATCCAGATTCCTCTCTTCCACCCCACATCCGTGACCAGTTCAGGGATCTTCATCTCGAATATGACGACGTGTTCAACCCCACCATCTCCAAGTACAATGGTGCTTGTGGCAAGATTGAAGCTGTTGTCAATATCGGCCCAACCCTTCCTCCTCAACAGAAAGGTCGCCTACCACAGTACAACCGAAGTACTATGGAGGCGTTACAAGCTAAGTTCGACGAGCTTGAAGCCTCTGGAGTCTTTGCCAAACCTGAACAGGTTAACGTTCATGTTGAATACCTGAACACTTCTTTTCTTGTTAAGAAGCCAAATGGTGGAAGCCATCTCGTAACATCCTTCGGCGCGGTTGCCCAGTACAGTAAACCACAACCCTCACTCATGCCGAATGTTGACAGTGTTTTATGCGCCATAGGACAATGGCAATACGTCATTATCACTGACTTGTTAAAGTCTTTTTATCAAGTTCCCTTGGCTGCTTCGTCCATGAAGTATTGTGGAGTTGCCATATAAAGGTATCCGTGTCTACACCCGATCTGCCATGGGTATGCCTGGCTTCGAGACCTGTTTGGACGAGTTAATGTCCAGGGTCTTAGGTGACCTCATTCAGGAGGGCTGTGTTGCTAAAATTGCCGATGACCTGTATATTGGTGGAAATACCCCTAGTGAGCTCGAGGTGCTCCACCACTGGCGCCGCGTGCTCTCCCTACTGAAGAAGAACAATCTTCGCTTATCAGCCTCCAAAACCATTACCTGCCCACAGAAAGCTGTTGTGTTAGGCTGGACCTGGTCTAAAGGCACCTTGCAGGCTAGGCCACACAAGCTTGCTGCCTTATCCTCTGTCGCTCCGCCTTCTACAGTACAAGGCTTACGATCCTTTATTGGCTCATACAAGGTACTCAGCCGAGTACTCCCAAAGTATGCCGAGCTGCTCGACCCTCTCGATCAGGCTACCGCCGGAAAGGAGTCACGGGAGCGAATCCATTGGTCTGACGAATTACTGCTAGCATTCAAGACTGCACAACAAGCCCTAGACAATCACAAAACTATCTCACTTCCTCAGTCTGATGATGCGCTCTGGATTGTTACAGATGGTTCCGTAAAGAACAGGGGCATAGCAGCCACCCTCTATATTCAACGTAACGGAAAGCTCCTATTAGCTGGTTTCTTCAACGCCAAGTTGCGTAAACATCAGGTGACTTGGCTTCCTTGTGAGATAGAAGCTTTGGGCATCAGTGCTGCCATAAAGCACTTTGCCCCTTACATCATTCAGTCTGTCCACACTATCCAGGTTCTCACGGACAGTCGAACTTGTGTTCAAGCATACGACAAGCTCAAGCGTGGCGAGTTCTCAGCTAGCTCACGAGTCACTACCTTCCTGACAACTGTTAGTCGTTATCAAGTCCATGTGCGCCACATCGCTGGAGCAGAGAATCTTCCATCCGATTTTGCTAGCAGAAACCCTCGACAATGTTTAGACTCTAGTTGTCAGATTTGCAAGTTTATCGCAGAAATGGAGGATTCTGTTGTCCGTGAAATCTCTGTGAGTGACGTCATTGAAGGTTCCGTTCGAATGCCCTTCACTAGTAGAGCAGCATGACAAGCTACCCAGCAGGAGTGCCCTGATCTCCGGCGAACCCACTCCCACCTTCATCAAGGCACCCGCCCCTCCAAGAAAATCACTAAGATCATTGATGTCAAACGTTACCTCAAGGATATCATTGCGTTCGACGGCCTCCTTATCGTGAAGGACACTCAACCATTCCAGCCCAGCCGCGAGCGCATAGTCGTGCCCCGCTCCGCACATGATGGCCTGCTGACGGCAGTTCATATCATATTAACTCACCCGTCTAAATACCAACTCAAACGTCTGTTCAACCGGTACTTCTATGCCCTGGATGTTGATAAGACAATTGAAGCGGTCTCGTCATCTTGTCATCTCTGCCAGTCAGTGAAGACAATTCCTAAGCATCTACAGCCCCAGTCTACTTCAGACGCCCCTTCAGCCATTGGTATCTCGTTCGCTGCAGACGTGATGCGCCGTAATTGCCAGTACATACTTGTCATGCGAGAGACTGTGTCCTCATACACTATCGCTTCTCTCATTGAGAGCGAAAAGCATGAGACTGTACGTGATGCCCTCTTGATTCTATGCTCCGATCTCTACAGGGTGTATCAAAATAAACGCAATTCATCTTTTGTGCTTAATAACTTTCGAAATACTATTTCTAGTTAAACGCTTTTAGGCTTACTTTAAAGCCTGTTCTTTTCTCTTTCAAACAAACTATTATCCTTGCCTCCAATGCTAGTAATAATTGCACAGGAAAATATTTAGTAAAATCTATCATTTTTAGTTGCTGTTTAATTATGCAAGTTTACTATGTTATTGTTTAGTCGGTTTAAATGTTAGAATTTTCTTCTTTAAACTTTAATGTTGTCGTCACTACATCTGGAAAATCACGTAAGAACAAATTAAAAGTATTTTAAAAGAGACCAGGTTGTTTGAAAATCCTGAACGAATGCTAAAAATCATAGAATCAAAACATTCTGGTGTCTGAGCCAGAGTGTCATCGAATTGCGATGTAATGTAAACAGAAATTATAACAAGCTGATGTCAGTCAGCTTAGATGGTCCAAGCCAAAATTATATCGCATTTGAAGTTTCAAACTGTGTTAAAAATAGTGGAAGAAAAGCCGTAATTATACTTATTGTTACAATCCATTTATTAAAATGCAACATTGTTTTGCAGTTATTTTCATGAGAACGATTTGTTATTCCATCTCAATTTTTTTAATCTCCAATCGCAATAACGTAAAGTATTATTACCCGCGAACCAATGAGTCAAATTTAAGAAACAACCCACTGTTAGAAAGCTGAATGGCTACGCTTTAAAATGAATGTAAACTTTAACGTTTTCGTCTATTATTTGTTTAGCAATTTACATTTCAGTCGAGGATTGCGCTTTTTTTATACACCCTGTACATGCTGGTGGTGTGACAGTACGCGTGGACCCCGCCCCAGGATTCTCTGTCCTCACAAATGACAACACCCTTATCTCCTCTGGCATTCATTTGGAGGTGGGCAGACCTAAGAACCCTAATAAGAATCCCGTCGCCGAACACGCAATTGGCGAGCTTGGTACAGAGCTCCTTAACCTACATCTTGAAGGAGGCCCAGTCTCAAAGGTCGTGTTAGCTCTCGCTGTTGCCAACTTGAATTCCCCCGAATCCGATGCGATGGCCTTTCTGCCCGTGAAGTCTGGACCCAACGAGATCAGTTAACTGGTGAGCAGCTACCCATCATCGACTGCGACCTTATTCTCAATCAGAACGTATCTCGTAAGCAGAACCACCTACCCAGTGCTAAGTCGAAGGCTACTGGTAGACTAGGTTTTCCCACTCCTACCATCTCTGTTGGCGACCTGGTTTACTTGACACGTGACAAGGACAAGCTAAAAGCTTGCGAAAAATACCTCGTTTTTGACATCGACCCAAGCAAAATGTGCCACTTACGGAAGGTCACAGTTTCGAAGCAAAGTCTACCTCCTACCTATGGCCGAATGCTATCCGTTGAAGCCCTCAGTTCTAGCTCAATCCCCTCAAGGGCCTGTCCATGGGCAGAATGAGCGGCTAGAGTCCGATTCCGACGACGAGTATAATATCAGTACAGAGGCCGAAGAACATACTAGAAGTGTTACTCCACCAATCGTCATCGTACCACCTTCCCCTCCAGTACCCGATGCCATTAGCGGCATACCAGCTCTACCCACCCTCACCCCCCCCCCCCCCCCCCCCCCC
>CACRXK020003051.1:0-38593 GCA_902702795.2 Paramuricea clavata | reverse complement strand
ACCTCCACTCATTGAGTGTAAGTGTGAGTGAGCTTTTAGAATACAGACGATAAAGCTGTCAAACTAAAATAAACTCCATTGCATGTAGAAAGGGCTAACTTAGACTTTGATATGTCATGACATTTAATTATCTGTGCGATATGTTCCGCGGAGCAATTGAAATTCAAACTTGAACTACCATTTTTCAAAATGTCAAAAACTAGCATAAAACGAGCACACAATAATGCGTTTATGTACAAAAGGATGAACTAATATCAGTTTACTCACCACGAAAAGTATGTCCTTCAACCTGAATCAAGATTTAACTGACAATGTTTAACCGAAAAGCATGTCCTAGAGCTGCGGAATGAAGATTTAACTGACAATGTTTCTTTCCTTGCGAGTTCGAATCCCAAGGGACATCAAATGGAACATTCTTTCCATTGAATGAATGGAACTTGAATTATTATAAAAGTAAGTTTGCAATGGAAAAGCATACAATTAAAGTTAAAATTACTGAGGACAATGAAATGTTTTTTTACGAGTTTCACTTTGTTTTGTTTAGGTAGTGAACTATGTCTACTGAAATTCATGTTTTGCAACTGAATTTAGCTTAATTACAACATTCTAGCTATGATAGAAACAGAGACCGTGGAGCAGGGTGGCTTGTTGGGCTTTAGCCCCACCAATAATTTTTCCGTAGTTAGTTTCTTATTAATTTAGGATACATTTTAGTTGTGTTAAGTCAATTGTTTGACCAAAATTAAATAACTTAGACACAAAAAAGTATCTACTATTTTCCGATAAACATTAAATTTAGAAGCATTTGCGGCCATGTCAGAGGCCTAAATTTCCCGGGGGGGGGGGGGGATTTCCCCAGTCACCCCAAGCGGTCTCGCACATTCGGCGCTCACGTAAGCCCTGCCAATCCCCAAAACGCTCCGCTGTCCCTGTAGAAAATGCATGCCATGCAAATAGTGGAACACAGCAGAATAATTGTATATTTTTACCTGTTTCTCTATATAGGTGTATACTGATATATAGAGAAACATATCATCGATAATAAATTTGCTCGAAGATCAAGTCCATGTTTTACAAGTCCATGTTTTACAAGTCCATGTTTTACAAGTCCATGTTTTACAAGTCCATGTTTTACAAGTCCATGTTTTACATTTCCATGTTTTACATGTCCATGTTTTACAAGTCCAGTCTACGTTTTACAAGTCCAGTCTATGTTTTACAAGTCCAGTCTATGTTTTACAAGTCCAGTCCTATGTTTTACAAGTCCAGTCTATGTTTTACAAGTCCAGTCTATGTTTTACAAGTCCAGTCTATGTTTTACAAGTCCAGTCCATGTTTTACAAGTCCGGTTTACAAGTCCGGTCCATAGTTTACAAGTCCAGTCCAGTCCAAGGTCCAGTCCATGTTTTACAACATGCCCAACATTTCGGCATTTCTTAGAAACTAATTGCAATAGAGCCCCTCTGATATATAGAGTGCCTCTGTAGTATACAACCATTTTCAGTTATTAAGCATGATGCATATAACAATAATCATTGTCTGTTAATGAAAACGGATCAGTTTTTTTAATTGAAGATGAGCAGGTCAATAATCAGCACACTGACAGTCAGATGGGTAAATATAGAATCTTTTTAATAGTATACAAGCATGATGCATATAACATAAATAAATAAATATATTTTGTCCTTTTTGAAAATTACAAATATCAACAATTAATTCTTAAATAATAGGTAGAATAAGAAATATGGGTGGTTGACACACTGTTTAACCCATTAAGCACCAGCGCTCTCCCCTTGACGAGTAAAATACTCTGGCGTTAGACAGAGTAAAATACTAAAGTAGGGTGCATCAGGGTGCAATGCAACTCAATGGGTTAATAAATATTGGGCCTGGTAACCAAATTAACCGTGAGGTTTTCTGGTTAGTTACCAGCCTATTGATTTTAAAATTTAATTAGAGATGAAAGATAATTTGTTTAACAGATTTTTCTGTGTTGGTGTAATGTACTCAGGTGAATATGATGCTTGTGATGTTACTCTGAGTGTATATCCACACCAGGCAAGCTTGAAAAATATGCCTGACCATGGTGGGAATCGAACCTACGACCTTTGGAATACTAGCCCAATGCTCTGCCAACTGAGCTATGCGGTCTGCTCGGTTCGAGTATGTGATATTTCGGAACAGAATCTAGTTCCTTGGATATCAATGTTATCTCATAATAATCATGATTTTTCTGTGTTGGTGTAATGTACTCAGGTGAATATGATGCTTGTGATGTTACTCTGAGTGTATATGTAGCTACGCTCAAGCTTGCCCGGTGTGGATATACACTCAGAGTAACATCACAAGCATCATATTCACCTGAGTACATTACACCAACACAGAAAAATCATGATTATTACTAGATAACATTGATATCGAAGGAACTAGATTCTGTTCCGAAATATCACATACTCGAACCGAGCAGACCGCGTAGCTCAGTTGGCAGAGCATTGGGCTAGTATTCTAAAGGTCGTAGGTTCGATTCCCACCGTGGTCAGGCATATTGTTTAACAGAGCCAAATAAAATGAGATTAAAGTGCATATTAATTAATATGGTTTTAATTTGTCTCGAATTGTTTTTTTAATAAATATTTTTTTACCAATTTTGAAAAACAAAAAACATTCAGGTCATTAAGTTGTTTAGGAAGGTCTTTCCAGAGGTCAATAAATGCAAACAAAGTCATTTGTTTACCATAGTTTGTTCTGACACGTTTTTTTGTGCAAGGTTTGCTTAGATGAATATCTGGTGTTATAGGTATGTACGTCACTAGTATACTGAAATAAACTGTCAAATATGCGTGGCAGTTGGCCTTTGTGCCATAGAGGAGTGAATTTTAAGGCACTGAGTCGATAAAGATTATCAACACTGAGAATTTCCAACATATTTAACTCTTTATCGACAAGTGACATTTTGACGATTTTACAACTCAATTGTTCATAACGTAAATATCTCAGTGCGTATTCACCCCCTTTAAAACAAAGAATACCATTGAAATCCTAATAAAATAACCTTTTCAACGGGGGGTCGAATGCCGTCAAAGCATTACACAAACCGAAACAATCATATATTTACTCACCGCTTGGCCAAACATTCGGAATTTCGTTTGGATGGGATGTAAACGCGCAATGTCTTGGCAAATCTAAATCACACTTCCGGTCAAAAAAATATCCCGCTGACTTCACTAATATCGCAACAGAATGAAATATCGAAATAAGAGATGAAAAACTGAGGCTACAAACCTCAAAATAACACTGTAAATAGTGTTTTTGATTGTGAATCGAACAAGACTACAACGAAAGAGACATGTTCGAAGGGGCCAAAGTTGTGTCTGGCGAAAGGTATGGCTTTAGTGATACATTGTTTACATTTTTCGAACAAATATGTAATTTGTTGAAATATGATACGTCTTGACCCTTCAAAGGTCATAAATCGCTATAATGTTTGTATTTGACTAAAACTATCATTAGGAATCAGGAAATATTATTTTGCTGAATCGAATGGTGGTATTTTCATCTATGTAGCATGTACTGAACCGAAGATATGAACCTCCAAAATACTATTGCAGTTCTGCAAAATCGCATTTCCGGTCAAAAAATATCCTGCTGACTTAACTAATATCACAACAGAATGAAATATCGAAATAAAAGACAAAAAACTGAGGCTACAAGCCTCAAAATAACACTGTTAAAAAGGGTTCCTGATTGTAAATCGAACAAGACTACAACGAAAAACACATGTTCGAAGTGGCCGAAGTTGTGTCCGGTGAAAGGTATGGCTTTAGTGATACACTATAATGCTTGTCTTTGACTAAAACTATCACTAGGAATCAGGAGATATTTCGCCAAATCGAATGGTGGTATTTTCATCTACGTAGCATGTACTGAACCGAAGATATGAACCTCCAAAATACTATTGCAGTTCTGCAATAGTTTTCACAGGTCGAAAAGGAGTTAAATATGGAAGACAATAATCATTGTCTGTTAAACTATAGATTATGTTACCTTCGGAGAAAACGGATCAGTTTTTTTAATTGAAGATGAGCAGGTCAATAATCAGCGCACTGACAGTCAGATGGTGTAGAGTAGGATATATGTGATGGAATATAGTTACTTTGACTTTGTTTAATAGAGTAATAAGTGCATAGAAATAGTACAACCTTTGAGAATAGTTTTAGTATAGTATAGCTTTAGTCAATCGAGCACATGTAAATATTCCTCATGTGCATGCGCTAAAGTCCTGAGCTATATATACCGGAATGTTCATATCTCTTCGACATCCTCCAGGGGTGGCATAATATTCTTCGTCCATTCTGAAACTCTATTGGGTTCTTATGGGTCTCCCTTGTTCAGTAGAATTGTTGACAACGAGGGTTTCTTGATCACAGTTGCTAATGTCCTTTTCCTCACCCTTGCTCGTTGACAGTTCCAGTGCTTACAATTTGCAAATTGGTCTGTTCATATACCCTGTGCTTGTTCAAATGTTCACTGCTCGGACCAAGTTATCACCTCCACGAATGAGATCTTCAACAACTGCTAGTTTCCAGGTGGACCTCGGGCTGTCGTCATGGACTAGAACTACGTCTCCTTTCTTAATAATCTGCTTATTGTCTCCGCTGTGTAATAATATTCTTTGTAATAATATTTAGTTAGTATTTATTCTCAACCATGACAATCTTTGCTATATCTCTGTCTTTATAACTTGTGTCTTTCTTACTATCTATTATTCTTCCTTGCATGCCATATAAGGTAATGTTCTAGAATGTCACTGTTACGTCACTGTTTACTACATCACCCCCTTTTTTTTAACAAAACAAAACAAAACAAATAGGTTATTATATTAATAAATAATGTCAATCATATACCGACTGTCCAAATCTGACCGGTTTTCCTCTAACTCTTTGTGACCTGCGTAGACCTCTGTGCTCGTCCACTTGTTCTGTGTTGTTACCATTCCTGTTTACTCTATTCTGCATTGCCGTAAGTCGTTCATCGTCATCATCGTCCGTTTCAATCTATGTTTGTTTGGATATCCGTTTAAAGAACGATATGTTGCGTGTTACCACATATCCGATTTTGTTTCAGGCTGTTACACGCGAGTTTTGTCGCTTTGTAATGACATATGGTGTTGGGTCAAAGGTTGGAGACAGCTTGTTTTGCCTATTTTGTCGCACTAACACATGATCTCCTACTTTTATCTCGTCTTTTCTGCTGCGATGTACACGACGATCATACTTTTCGTTGTATTCCTGTCTTTTCCTTTCATTATCACGAGCTTCCTTGTGTCTACTGACGTTGCTTTTCTGGTGTAATACCGGTAATTGTCCTTTCACTGTCCGATTAAACAATAATTCCGCTGGTGGAACTCCGGTGGAACAATGTGGTGAGGTGCGGTATTGAAGGAGAAATTGATTCATTTCCTGTTTCCAGGGTCGTTGCTCGATTTTTGCTGTTTTAAGCGCTTTGCCGAGGGCTGCATAAAACGTTCTGCCTCGGCATTTCCTTTGGGCCATAACGGTGTAGAGAATTTGAGCTTTATCCTCAACGTTTTAGCATAGTTTCGGTATTCCTCCCTGTTAAATGGAGGTCCATTATTCGTTTTAATTACGTTTGGAATACAATGCACAGAAAATATACGATCTAGTTTGGGTATGATTATAGATGCTTTCGTTGATTTGATGATTTCAACCTCAGGAAATCGAAAATATTGGTCTATCACAACCAGTAAATATTCACCAGATGGGAGTGGACCGTAAAAATCCATGTGCAGTTTTCCCAGGGACCCTTTGGCATTTTGGTGCTTTCGATTGGTTGAAAGGGTTGCACTTACCTACTGCTTGGCACGGTATGCATTGTTTGATTGTGGTCTGTATTATTTCCTTGGGAAACCAAACCTTTTCACGGATAAGGGCTTTGCTTTTGCTCAGTCCAAGATGGGTGACGTGAGCAATGTCGACTGCACGGTTGCTGGAGTGACTGTGGTAGCACTATTCTTGTACCACGAAGAACTACACCTTTGCTTGTGATGGTCAGTTCGTCCTTTACAGGTTTGAATGCTTTCACAAGGTCATAATGCCATTTGTTAAGTTTGATCGCTGATCCACATAGCGTTTTATCCGAGTCCATGGCAGTTTCAACTTCGTCTAGCGTTAGTGTTTTCGGAACACTACAGCATGCGATCAGGTTAATATAATCCTCGGTCATTGATGCCTGTTTGGAGCTGGTTAATGTCGGGTGGTGGGGCAAATAATCAGCCGGAATATTTGTTCCAGGCTTGTTCAAAATTTTGTCCAGATTGTTATTCTTTGTAGTGGACACCTTATTAAGGTTAAGGTTGATTAACCCTATTTCCTGCGCTGTTGTGGCAGAGATCAGATTACCACTGTTCGTTGTCTTGGCAATGTAGAAAGTAGCAACTGCAATGTGTTTCTTTGTTTCAATTAAGCCTCGAACTTGCCAAGAAATGCACGGGCTTTGTAGCGTTGTACGCGAAGGCTTTAATAGATGTTTTCGTAAGTTGTGGGACACTCATGTTATCGTAAGTGGTTTTATCCAGCCTAGTCCCAGTCATTCTGAAGCAAGGGCGAGAAAAAACGTGGATGTAGAACGAGACTGGGACCTAGGGTGTGACATCACCGCTAAAGGAAGGTGCTTCAGAACGCCTAGCAGATTTCAGCATTTTTAATATGGTGGAAAATTTATATATACAAATAACCTTGTAAATACGACAAATGTTGACAATGTTCGTTGATCATGTTCGATGTCTACATAACCAAATTCAAACTGTATTAAAAATGTGCTCAATTAAAAAAATTATATAGAAATTTACGATGCTGAGTCTGTGCAATGGTCGTATAATCATTGATGTTATTTATATACTCGCAAGTTGTGATCAACACTAGATCGACCCTACTATTATACACAACTACACTTTCTACTTGACAGATTTAAGTAGCTGAGGACATTGGAAATACTTGTTGATAGACTGTGTTGTAGTCGAAGACTTGGCATAATTTTCAATCTTCTAGATAGCAGTTAATATGGCTTTATATTTTAGTAAACACGAGTCATATTTAGCCCATTATTCCATTCTGACCGTATGGTAGCGAAACGTAGTCTATTTCATTGTTCCGACAGCATTAGAGCGAAACTAATGACTTAATTATAAACGCAAAGGAAATTTCCATAACATTTTCTATTTACAAATGCGGTATGCTTGGTAACCAGGCCAGGGACCACTTTTTTGCAATCAGGGACCATTTTACCGAAATCTGCTAGGCTTTCTCGCTGAAGCGTTCCGCACAGCACACCCAGGCATAAAACGTTTAAGACTTATTTAAATATATCAAAGCAGCGAATAGAGAGAGAGAGCCTGGGACTAGGCTGGGTTTTATCTATTACGTTTATGGTAGCGCTAGTATCAACATTGGCTTTAAATGAGTGTTGACAAACATTGACAATGACTTTCGGGGTTTTTTGATGATCTTTTATCGCATAGACATAATCTTCATCTTGATCGTTTTTTTAGGATGTTTGCCCCCTGATTTTGTTTCATTCTCTGCTTAAATTTTGACTGTCCACGACAAACTTTAGCAAAGTGATTGCACTTACCACATTTGCGACACTGCTTTCCTTTTGCCGGACATTGTCCTTCACGAGGGTAAATTCTGCCACAGTTTTGACATGTTGTTGTATGCTTTGGCGTTGTGTAAACTTTGTAAAGGCCATCTGTCCTCGATTTCTTCGACTCTATGTCACGAGCTTGATACTCACTTTGTTCCGCTCAACGCCCATCCAAAAGTATAGACTTTAAGTCATAAGTAGGATCCCTCAGTGCACGTTTGCGAATGCGTGATGATGTTCCGGCTGTGATGTTCCGGCTGTGATGATGCAGTATTTGGCATGCAAACACTGGTTGCTTCTTGTAAGTCCCTTGCAATATTTAGCCATTTGGTTTTGAGTTCAAAGAGGTAGTGGTTCATCCCATTCCAGTTCATTTTGCCACAGTTCTTGCATTAGTAGTTTTGCTTTGACAGTTACAGGAGATAAAAGTCCAAGAGGGTTGTAGATCTAGGAAGAGATTTGTAATACGTGACGCTTAGTGATAGTTGGGGTTGGTGTGTAATCCTGTGCTGGTGGGAAACTTAGAATATCTGTTGATGGATTCCATTTCAAACCGAGGATGTTGACAATGGTTTTAGGATCATTTGTTCCATCTTTTACAGCAATTTCTTGAAGTGATGAACTATTTGATGCCCAAGAGTGGAGATTGAAATGTGCATTATGCATAATAGATCTGGCGTCGTTGTAGTACAGAATACTGTCCGTTTCTTGGTCACAACCAGAGATTATGTTGTCAACATAAATATTGTCCTTTATTTCTTGAGCTATAGTCTGACTGGTGTTGTAGTGGATTCCTTTCGAATAGGGTGATGTGGAATGTAATGCGCTTTGTCGGTTAGTTTGGTTTCTTCGACTTTCTCAATGAATCCTCGCTTAGTTTGCTCTTCAATAATGTCGCTATAACATTTGAGCAAATCAGGGGTAGCGGAAAGTCGTTGGATCATTGCTCGAGTACGACGCTCACATGCCAGGTAGTTGTCTGGGTGGGCTGGTGCATCATCTTTCCATGGAAATTTTGCTGCATAAGTGCCATTTGGGTTTCTGGTAATTGAGGTGTTGATGTAATTTTCCAGGAAATCTTGTTGGTTTTCAGTGCGGGATGGCGGAGTGATGCCTATAGATTCGAGAGACCCGAATCTTTCTAGATCAAGTTCTGTTCTTTTGGTGGATCTGACTGTCTGCAACAGGTTCACAAGGGTGTTGGAGGGTCTGGAAGGTGTTGGTAATGGCCCAGAGAGAAGATAACCAAGTCTTGATGCAACGGCAGTGGGTCCCTGACCATGAATCACTTCATCTTCTACTATATCCTAGTAATGGTCTGCTCCGATAAGCAATGATATTTGAAAGTCCTCTTGAGCTGTAATAGGATGGGCTAGGGTTAAATTCTTCAGGTGGGGCATATCATTTATATGTTGACGAGATGGAATTTGGAGGGGCGTTGCTATCTCCTCAACTACAAGAACCTGTAATGGAATTTGTTGTCCAGTATGGGTGACAATATAAACAGTAGCAAGTGGTAGGTGATGTCTAGCTGAGGTTTGGGCTCCAAAGGCTGATAGTGCAATTTCCTCTGATTGGGAGGACATAACTCCAAGCTGGTTTGCTAGGTCAGTAGTAATGAAAGACCGTTGAGCTCGTTCATCAAGAAGAATATTGGCATCACAATGAAGTTGCCCAGTGCTCACAGTTGCAATGGCTGTTTTCAAAAGCAAAACATGTCTTACTGTTGGAGAATGAGTGGATGGGACTAGAGTTGCATGGATAGGTGTTGGCTGTGGTGTATTTGGAGTAGCGGGAAAGGCTTGTTGATTGTTGGGATTTGGGTGGAAAGGAGTGGGTGGAGGTGTTATTGGAGGGGGGTTGGGAGGTGTCATTGAATGAGGGCATAGGGTGGTGTGGTGTTTCCCCTTACATTTCAGACAATGGAACTTGGATGGGCAGTTTGATAATTTCCCAAGCAATTGAAACACAGTTTTTCCCTTTTTGCTATTGTCCACCTCTCTTGGCAATCCTTTACAACATTACCATTGTGGGTGGGGTGAGACCCTTGCAATATACACATTGTTTAGTAGTGTGTCCTGGCTTCTATCTTGTGCTTTGGATGTTGGTTTCCTTGTGTTTGCGTGAAAAACGAACCTGCTGTTGTGTGTTTAGGTGATGGCAGTGTAGCTTGCATTAGATTGGATTGAGCACCGGCTTCTAGAATTCTTATTTCTTTAAGAATGGACTCTCTCAATTGTGCAAATTTCCATTCGGGACTGTCATGGTCACAGGCTAAGTTTGTTCTGAGTTGATGTGGTAATTTTCCAAGAACAATTGGGACTAGGGGTTCTCCATAGTTATTGTGGGATTTTCCGAGCAATTCTAACGCCTGAATGTGGTTTTCCATAGTGTCATAGAATAGCTGTAAGCTTGCTAGTTCATAGTTTGTGTTTTGCAGATCAAGTAGAGACTGCATGTGTGCATATTACTTTGGTGGGGTTACCAAATCGTTCCTTTAGGAGTTGAATAGCTTTGGTATAGTTACGGTTTATGAGGGGAAACCCTGCAATAGCTGTTCATGCATCACCCACCAGTTGGGCCTTAAGGTAACTAACCTTTTGTATGTCCCCAAGGCAGGGATGGATCCAGCATGATCTGGTAGGGGGGGTGCAAATTTTTTTAGGGACCCCTATTTAAAATTTTTTTCTGGAAAAAAATTGTTTCGGAGAGCAATGACCTACCCCCCCCAAATTGAATTGTAATTGTTGTTCACAGTTTGCTTATCATCATGTTATTACTCAAATTACTGAATCTCATTTTGTCTCTAATAATTTTTTGCTTTATCATGAAAAATGGCACCCCCCCTGGCCATGGCTAGGGGGGTGTGCACCCCCCCAGTAAATCCATCCCTGCCCCAAGGGTTGAATTGGAGTGGACTGTGGCTTCAAATGAGTCCTGGAGTGTAAACCTGATTGATAGGGCTGGGGTGTAGTTGGTAGGGTTGGTGGAAATACTGGTATAACTGGGGTCTCTTGGTGAAATTGTGTTTGTAGCGGGGTGACCATCTTGTTGTGACTGTGCATTTGTAGGGAGTTGACTATCATGTTGTGATTGTGCGTTTGTAGAGGGTTGACTATCCTATTGTGATTGTGTGTTCAACAATTTCATTAGGTGTCCCTGAGTCTGTTTGATCATTTGTGTTCACTGTTGTTGATGGGGATTGACTGCTTGTATTTTCTAAGACCACTTGAGTTACTTCAGAGGGGGAGTTACTTTGAGACGATTTAGTAGATAGAAAATGTTCAATAGTGTTACTTATCTGAGCTGCTGTCTCGTCAATTTCTTCTTTGATGCCTCGGTTTGGAATATTTCTTTCTCCAGTTCCTTTGGGTCTTCGATCATCCCTACGATTTTCTCATCTAGCTCTTCCAGAATCGACCTTTTCCGAGCTAATTGATCAACGATTCTCTTTAAGGATGTAATATCACTGTCCATTAGGGGATCCTCCTTCGTTGCAATATTTGTAACCTTCTTGATTGTTTGTGTCAAATGGGCCCGATAGGCCGCTCGTGATGCTTGAAGTTTTGGTAGATTTTCCGCCATAATCCTGGCCACGGCACCAAATAATATAGAGTAGAATATATATAATGGAAATATAGTTACTTTGACTTTGTTTAATAGAGTAATAAGTGCATAGAAATAGTACAACCTTTGAGAATATAAACCAAATACACTATAGTTTTAGTCAATCGAGCACATGTAAATATTCCTCATGCACATGCACTAAAGTCCTGAGCTATATATACTGGAATGTTCATATCTCTTCGACAGATGGGTAAATCATTTAACTTTAACAAATGAAATCGCCGGGTCGGTTTTGGTTCCTCTGGAGAAAAATAGAGAACATACAATAAAAAAACACGAAACATTTAATTAACTGGATCAATGGACAATAGGAAACCTCCTTTTATGATTTCACTAGGCTTTTAGCTGTTGACACGTTTTCGTACCATATGGAGAAAAAAAAATGAGCAAATAGGAGCCAAATCAAAAATTGTATTATTTTACCTCTGCCAATTAGGGTAAAACTTTTGAAAATCAACTCTCTTCAAGTCAATTACACCTCAATTAACTATGCATATGCGGCTAAAATCTGTTTATCAAGTAATTTACACACAATAACGTGCTGAAGCTGGATTACCTTTTTTTGAGACACCCTATGTAGGCTAATCTGTTTGTACCACTTGTATATAGAATATAGAATCAGTATGCATTATTTACTTTCAACAACTCCTTCGTCTACTAATTGCAGGGTAAAATATATTATATATTGCAGTATGTACTATATTCATATCAATATCCATAATTTTCCTACAGTAGAACAAACGTTGCATGATGACGCAAAATGCCAAACAAGCAAAAAGTTGTCAAACAATTCTCCCAGGAAGGTAAAACAACGGAAGATCATTGATCGGCAGCGAAAACGATTGAAAAGAATAAAACGACAGGCATTAAACAACAAGCAAATAAGAAAACCACTCAACTTACAGAAAGACGATGCAATTAAAATATTATGAAAGTTCTTGCCTGAAAAAATATTAAATTCATTGACATGCAAATTGACCTGCATCAGAAAAACCCCAATGGTAGAAGATAAATGAGGAAACAAAAAGATTCGCACTGTCACTGTACCACGTCAGCGGCAAAGCATACAGAGTGGTCACAAAATTTTTCTCCCTTCCATCAAAGAAAAGCTTAATGAGTTGTGTCTCCGGTTTACCACAATGTCCTGGATTAACCAAAGAAACCATGAATGTAATAGCTGAAAAGGTGAGCATGGGTGGTGAGTGTAGTTACTGTAGTTATTACCCCCGCTTTACAGCACACCTTTTGTCAACTGGCTTTTATTTGCAAAATATAAAGCCTATTATTGTATTATATTTTATTAAATACTAAATAGCACTATTGTTAATTACTATTATCAGGTTAAACTAATGGATGAAAATGCCAAACTATGCACCATCTCCATGGACAAGATGTCTCTCAAAGTAAATCTTGCATACAACTAATGCAAAGATGAAATAATTGGCCTTGAGGACTTTGGAGATGGTGAGAAAGGTACAGACCTAGCATCATCGGCATTGGTTTTCATGGCTTGTGGAGTGTTAGAGAAGTGGAAACAACCACTTGGTCACTGTCTTATTCACGAGTCAGGTGATAGTGACAAACTGAAAGAAAAACTGTTCGAAGCAATTGATAAAATTACAGCAATTGGCTTAACAGTCCCTGCCATTATTTCTGACCTTGGTTCGAGCTTCATCAAATTGGCAAGGGAACTAAACATCACCCCTGAAAAACCTTGGTTTATACATAATGGAGTTTGAATAATCTACACATTTGATCCACCTCATCTTATCAAGGCTGTTCGAAATAACATGATGAACTATGAGTTCCACTTTGAGAAGAAGGTATTCTATTTCTTAAAACATTATTTTTGTATTTAACCCTATAACCAACTCATTCCCAGTGTTCTATCCACACTCCCGGTGCCCTCAGGTCACTCTATAATGCCTGTGATATCACTTTCGTGTTTTACTCTTGCCAACACCAGACAATTTTACTTGTGAAAGGTCGACCAGGTGTTATAGGGTTATTGATATTTGTTAACTGTTAGTTTGTACACGCCCATCTATCTATATATATCTTCTTCTAAGGTTGCAAGATGGGAAGATGTGTAAGTTCTGTACGCCCATGACAAAACTCTGTCAATCTGGTGTTACCCCAAATTGACAGAAGACCATATCCATCCAAATGGCTTCAAAAAAATGAAGGTAAAGCTGGCAACTCAAGTATTGAGTCATACGGTTCCTGCAGCAATGTTGATGTATGTCAGCATTGGCACACTGCCACCATCAGCCACGGGAACATCAGAGCTGCTCTCCAAGTTTGATAAAGTATTTGATTGCTTGAACAGCAGCAGCTTTAAAGCAGGAAAAATCTTGAATAGACCCATTACAAGCACATCGTCACATCTCCAGTTCATGAATGAAATGAATCCATTCATTGCGTCGATCAAAGTGATCAATCCACAAAGTAAGAAAGATGTTACGAACACCTTAAAATGCCTACAACGACTACAAATAACCTTAGAAGGAACTCTTGAACTGTGACAACAATTACAGAATAAACCAACAATCCAATTCCTGTGCACACGTAGGCTGAACCAGAATTGAACCAGAATGCAATTACGTATGTTGCAGGATATTTGCTAAAGAAATGTTTGGAGAAACCAGAATTGAACCAGAATGCAATTACGTATGTTGCAGGATATTTGCTAAAGAAATGTTTGGAGAAACACAGATGCGATATTTGTGCAAAATGCCTAGTCAACTTAGAACTAGACTTTATTCTGTTATTTCAAAGCGTATGAGTCATCAACAAAACCATTTAGTGGCCTACTTGTTCCATGGAGCAGACTTTGTAGACTACATCACACACTTGGAGAGTACATTTGTAAATGAACTTCCCAAGTCCTTAAATAAGATAGGAATTGGGAAACATTTAATGGGGAAACTCAGTTCCCCAATGCTCAGGTCTTCCTGGGAAATATGTTTTAAAGTTGTTTATAAGAATGAGGCTGTACTATGCATTGAAGTTTGGCAACCAAGACTTTTACTCAACAAAAAGGAAAAGTAGGAAGTATTTTAAGATTACATATTACATAGTACATACTAACACAGCCAATGAATAGTAAATAAGTATTTATAGTATTCAGTATGGTTTCCAGAGGACCGATTGTCATGTCGATTAAAAAACCTACCATAACCCGTTCCAATCATCAATTCTTCTCATTTTATATTTGTTAGCGTTGATCAAATACACTAATAAGATATACCAAAACAGCAAGTGTATAAAATTCGAGCTTGATCGCCAAGTTTATGCACAAATATTTTTAAAAAGACTGAGAAGGTATAAGTGCCAGGATACCTTACCCCTGATCAGTGACGCCATCCTGGAGTGTACACGGAAGTTTTTCATGGGTACAAAGTGCCGTGTGCACTCCAGGATGGCGTCATATGATGGCGTATTTTCACGTCAGCACGTAAAAAATTTCGGACGTTTTCCTTCAGCCAAAACACATAGGAGTGTCCCTTCTGGTCTAGTATCTATTCTGTGGTTACAATGTATTGCACATTAGGCCTACTTCTTGGTTATTTTATGTGGTGACAGTCTAACAAGTATTTATGTTTCTTTAAATGGTTGGACACTTGTGGTAGAACTGTAGCTAATATATTCTTTAAAATTGTAGCTTTATATATACTTCTTACTGGCAAACTATTTCCCATTTGGTATCAATGAAATGTCGCACTAAAAATTAATGATCTTCATAATATAACAGAATTTATGTACTGACAAACTTACCGCAATTATTACACACCACAGGCTGCCCAAATCGTTCCTCTGTTCCTGGAACAGGAGTCCCACAGATAAAGTGGACAATTTATTTACATCTCACACACTTGTGTGCCCCTGTGACATTGCAGGCTGGAATTTAGAATTATTTGGTGTTTTAGTGTTTATTAATTTTTATACTTTTATACATTGGGAATATTATAATTTTGCATCGGACAGTCCATTTATCTGGACCTCCAATCACTTCAATGTCTTCTTGTTCAGTTATAAACTCAGTTATGTTTGTTGCAGAGCTTCTGCAACACATCTTTTTCTCATGTGTTTTTTCTCCTCGCCCAGGTCAAATTTCATTGAAGGAACTCATTCCAAAAATGGGTCCCAGATTGAAACTTAAACGAGCTATTGAAAAAACTTATGACCATGGGAAACAAAGTGCAGAATGTAAAGTCAATTTTTCAACAGTGACAAGCGGTACCTCCACAACAAGCACAGGAAACATTGCCTTGAAAGGACAGATGAAGTTACAAGTTGGGACTGAAGGGTGGAGTCTAAAAAAATTAAGTGAAAAGGTATTGTTGTAAAAGCAGTTTTGCACATTTATACTGTACATGTGTTGATATATAATTATATATAATGCCCTCCGATGAGGATTTTACCACAAAGGATAATGTTTCGTTTTCTAAATTTAAAGGCCTAAGCCTTCTGGAGTATGTGAAAGCTAGGTCAACTTTTTGTTTGAGCAATCATATCAATCAACACTGTAGAAACAAGGGGGAATTTCGTTCTCGACCAATCAGCGCTTTTGTTTACATTTTTGCCCTAAGCCAATCAGAATGCGTAAAACGCTTCATCACATGAAATTTGTAAACAAACATATGGGGTTACTTCAGAGCTTTGCTGCAAGCGGTTTTTTGGTTTTTTGCCATGAAATTCATATATGTTGTTCTTAAAAGAATTCTCCTCAACTTCCTCGTGGCGATTTTTGATTAATTGCGTGATTGCGAAGATATGGGTCTTCAAACTTTGCGTTGCGCAGGCTTAAATACCACCCCTCGAATTTGTAGGTTCCGAACGGATTAGCGTTTTCAAAAGCCTTTCAAATCGAGGTTTGAGACGTTTTATTTTTTAAAAGATACTTTTATCTTCATATTTTCACATTAACTTATTAATATCCTGTGTAACAAGTAAACAGCACATTTCCGGGCTGGGACAAGTTGACATGTCGATTCCTTGCCAAACAGTGTGGCGATCAATATGGCGAATATCTAAATACAGGGAATTTTTAAAATTTTGTTGGTATAAATGGGATAAAGAAGCTCATCAAATATTTGGACTATGGACCTTCAAACTTATGCCAAGTATTTATTTGATTGATTAGCTCAATAACTGTTTTTTGGCTCGTTTTTCGTCGATTTCGACAGTCGAGCTTAGTCGACTTCAAAATAATGTGTCAACATTGCGTGTTGCAGCCTGTGGATATGAATATTTTCGTTTGTTTGACCATAACACTTTTCTTCACTGCTTTTAATCCTTGAATGACAATATATTCATTGGTCTCAGAGTCCTAAACTTAAGGAAGATGGATGACTTTGGGACACCTGATATCAAAATTTTGTTCAGATATCAAAATTTATGGACATATATAGTCACAGAGCATACTGTAGTCATAGGACCCTCATTGTTTCTTCCTTGATCTGGCCACTAGTCACAAATGGGGCCTGTTCTTATGACCTGGCTAGGCAGGAGACAACATTTGCCAGTATTGCCGATATACTATCCTGCTACTATCCTGGCTAAGCACAAGGTATCCTTTGCCAGAATCCCAACTATGCAAGCCAAGAAATTCACCATTTACAGTAAACATTCTATCCCACAACCAGGCAACATGAACTTGCCGCCTTTAGGGTCCCATGCTGCCTAGCCCAGATCATATCAACAGACCCTTAGCAGATCCTGAAACTACAATTGGAATATTTTAGGCCATAATCTTGTAGAATCAACCAGGTATTGTCAGTAGTATAATATCACACTGGGCATGCAAGCTGGTCTTGCCCATTTATATGGGCTAAATATACACCTGCCCATGGTAAGATACTGCCTCGTATATTAATTTTATATATGTTTGAGATTGCATTCACATGAAACAGCCTGATTGAATTTATTGGCCCAGCATTTGCTTGAGCAAGTTGATATCCTGCATTGGGAGTCTCACACTAATAAAGGTCATAAGCTGGCCAACCAGCTCACTCGACTAAAAATCATGTTATAATACACAATTTGGCCCAAGTAAGTAAGAAATTGATTAATATAAGCCTTCTGAAGCTGTTGTCATTAACAAATTATCCAGCATTTCACACAAATTTCTTGACAACAGTTGCCAGGTTAGCCTGGCTACTGTGAGGCAAATGACAAACTAGCCCTAAAAGAAAATCCAGCCATGTTTGCTGGGCTAGCATGGCCCATTTTGACAGCCCTTAAAGGCCTATTTGTGAGGTTACTGGGGGCTTAATATTGGATTGCATTATATAATATGTGTAAAATATTCATTTGTGCACAGGTATTCTGGTAATGCACAAATTTATGGACTAAAATGTTTCAATTATAGTAGATCGGGATCTATTGGGGACCTGTTTATATGATCTAGACTATCCAGAACACATGCTTGAAGCCTAATTCATGTTGCCTGTTTGGTATACAGTTCTTATTGATCCTTATTGTATATGGTGAATTTCTTGGCTTACATATAGCCAGGATTCTGGCAATGGAAACCTCACGCTTAGCTAGGCTGATAGTAGCAGGATAGGATAGAACATACTGACAAATGTCGTCTCCCACCTAGCCAGGTAATATGAACAGGGCCCAATTGTGACAAGTGAGCCAGATGAGTAAAAAAACAATGAAGCTCATATACAGGTATATATCCATAAATTTTGATACCTGAACAGCAACATTGAACAAAATCATTCTGTCCCAATGTCATCCATCTTCCTTAAGTTTAGGACTCTGAGACCAATGAATATATTGTCAATCAAGGATTAAAACCAATGAAAACAAGTGTTATTGTCAAACAAACGAAAATATTCATGTCCACAGGGTGCAACACGCAATGTTGACACATTATTTTGAAGTCGACTAAGCTCGACTAAATGTCGAAATCGACGAAAAACGAGCCAAAAAACAGTTATTGAGCTAATCAATCAAATACATACTTGGCATAAGTTTGAAGGTCCATAGTCCAAATATTTGATGAGCTTCTTTATTCCATTTATACCAACAAAATTTTAAAAATTCCCTGTATTTAGATATTCGCCATATTGATCGCCACGCTGTTTGGCAAGAAATCGACATGTCAACTTGTCCCGGCCCGGAAATGTGCTGTTTACTTGTTACACAGGATATTAATAAGTTAATGTGAAAATATGAAGATAAAAGTATCTTTTAAAAAATAAAACGTCTCAAACCTCGATTTGAAAGGCTTTTAAAAACGCTAATCCGTTCGGAACCTACAAATTCGAGGGGTGGTATTTAAGCTTGCGCAAGGCAAAGTTTGAAGACCCATATCTTCGCAATCACGCAATTAATCAAAAATCGCCACGAGGAAGTTGAGGAGAATTATTTTAAGAACAACATATATGAATTTCATGGCAAAAAACAAAAAAACCACTTGCAGAAAAGCTCTGAAGTAACCCCATATGTTTGTTTACAAATTTCATGTGATGAAGCGTTTTACGCATTCTGATTGGCTTAGGGCAAAAATGTAAACAAAAGCGCTGATTGGTCGAGAACGAAATTCCCCCTTGTTCACTGTAGATGTAAAGGGTTCATCAATGTTGCAAACAAGATTGCTGAGTTTGGATATGTGAAGCTATAAGATGCTTTTTTTTGTGTCACCCAACATATTCAGCCCTGTGATGCATGCTTTAAGGAAACTGATCAAAATAATGAACCTAGCTTAATTCCTGACCAACATAGTTTTCCTTCCTACAAATCAACTCACGCTAAAAGGCTGCTTCTGCAACTGACCACATTGCAGCTATAACAATAGATGGACTTTCAACATTTCCCTGTGACGCTACTGCTAACATAATAATGCTGAAATGTTTGTTGGAAAATTCAAAACAGTGAAGCTCCACAAATAGTTTATCTAAGGAACATTTCATGGAACTTATCTTGATGTGTAATTCGGACAAGGAAAGAGATTCTTTAAAGTATGCATTTAGAAAGGTTTGTGGTGCTTCAGCAAAAACAATGTGGAAAATGTATGGTGTCGAAAACTACAACAGAAAAGCAAGACAACTTGAAGATGTTGTTGAACATATCCAGCAAATACGGCAAGGCATCAAACATCTTGCCAGTATCAAAGAACAAGCTGTTTTAATGTCTCTGGGACTTCAATTGTTTGAAGACTCTGATTCTGACAAGTCCGAAGGTAGTGAGCAAGATACTGATGACATGTTCTCAGACAACTCAGAGGAAAATATCAAAACAAATGTGCAGGCTACACCAGTCCCAATGCAGTCAAACATTGTTCAAGATCTCCTTGTGAAGAGCAACTTTAACTGGTATGCTATGTCAGAGATCGTCCAAGAAGAAATTGCTGGTGTTGATAACACCAATGTCAAAGATGTACTGTCCAACTTATCAAAAGAAATAGAGTCCATAGGATTAAATGAGAAGGAACTATACTTGGTGACATAGAGTATAGATGCATATGATAAACAAGAAAGGATGAATAAAAATGCTCAAGATATTGCTGATGGCCTGATATTGTCAGATGAAGATGAACCCACACAGCCAGTCAACTGGAATGCCATATCAGATCCACTTTGTAAGCAAGGAAAGGAACTTTTAATAAAGAAGATTAAGTCAGTTAAAAGAAAACAACATAGAGATATAAAGAAGATAGCGAATGAAAGAATTCTGAAGTGCAAATGAAGCAAAAATGTTGGGAAAATCTGAAAGAATGCCCAAACATTGGAAAGGAGATTGAAAAGTTTGTACAAGAATCTGGAATTGGTGCGGATGCTTGGAGGAGAACAGAAAGTTAACAAAAAAGTCACTTAACAAAATCAAGGAACATGTTGAGGCTAAGTATGGAAAAAAGTATAGCTATGGAAGCATAGTTCAGTTATGTGTTGCAAGAAATGTACGTGGCCAGGATCACTTGCAGAAGATCAAGAGAAGGATTTGATCTCAAGTTTAACCTAGATTGCCATTGGTCGAATGCCCTGTATAAAGGATTAGACCACATCCAGTATGCAACTTCAGCAAACAAAGTTGTATTAAACAGAGATGATCTATCAGTTTTTCGTTTTGATTCCATGGCTACAAGTAATGAATGTGCTTCCCTCTGCATGAAAGGGAATGTTTCTGTATCAACAAAGTCGGATTATCAACAGAAATACCCTTGTACCCTACAAACAACGTCATACAACTTTACTGGCACCAACGATGAGGGTGAACTGTGTGCAGGCGTTGTCAAAGGTGCAGTTATACATAGCAAGAATCCAGCACAACATGCAGCGGATTTAGAAATGATAGAAGAGAAAGAACAGTTCCAAACAAAATTTAAGAATCAACAGACAGGACTTCCTAAAGAACTAGAATGCATCCCAGTTGATAGTGGAAGTGACGAGGCACCATGTTTTGAGCAAGTTCAATTTTGGTGGGCAAAGAGACACTTTGTAAAACCTACACGTATGCATCTTGTTACAAGTAGACACAGTGGTGGTAGCAATTTAAACCGTGTGGAATTACAGAATGGATGTGAGGTAAAAGCTAGAACAAACCTGCTCGTTCCCATGACATTGAATGGCCTGAATTGTGATGAATCTGGCAAGACTGATAATGTAAAGTTGAAGAAAAACATATCTGATGCCATTAATGTGCACAATTCAAGAGTCGACCAGGCATCTTGTGGAGATACTGAAATAAATTTATTCAGGGGATCAGATTCCAAAGCTAATCAAATTCTGGACATGCATGTTAAGAGCTTCTTAAGTGGAACAAAGACAGACAAAGATAAGTTGAAATTGGAGCATCCAAAGGTATACAAAGAAATCAAATTGATATGGGATATCCAAAATGCGCACGTAAATACATCAGTTCCTCAGAGGTACATATTCCATCTTATTTGTTGTTACAGACATGACTGTCCCCATCCATTGTGTAAGGCGGGAAAGCCAGAAAATGATATCTTTTGGTATGATGGCGGCCCACCAATTGATGTTATACCTCTTCCTCTTCCAGAGCGTTTCACTTCGGAGCAAAGCCAGAATGTCCAATATATAATTTTTCATTATGTCGGATGTTTCTATCACTAGTCTTGTCAATTGTTATACAGTAAGCCATTATGTATGTGTGTAAATTGCTATAATGTAGCTTTATAACATTGTTTATTGCTTATAGAGCTATTTTCTTCTTACTTTATATACTCATGGAAACACCACTTAAAACTGAACAGAAACAAAATTATTCAAAATGCAGTAAATGCCTTGCTGAAAATCCTCCGGGCATAGTATCGAATGTCAGAACTGGTTTCACCAATATTGTGTGGCTATTGAAAGCACAGACATTGAAGGGATATGGTATTGCAACAGCTGCATTCAGAAATCTGTCTGCCAATCATGTTTCCTCGCTGAACCGTCAGATAAAACTGATGAGGAAGTGTTATGGATTGCCTGTGACAGATGCCGAAATTGGTATCATACATTGTGTGTAGGGCAGATTGATATTTCAAAGCAGTGGTTTTGCAGAATATGCACATAGATAAATAAGATAATAACATAGTTGCTGTAGCAGGCGATTAGTTCTAATTGCCTGTTGGCAAGGGTCACACCCATTGTCTCCCTACAGACTACGCATTAGGCATGTGCCTCGCGCACATAATCGTGCAAGAAACAGCAACAGTTAGCTCAGAGCCCGTCAATAGTCTATCATCCGATCCCTGAGTTGTGGCATCATTTAAATTATGCATGTGCAGTCTCCGATTTTATACCAATATATTTAGCATTTTTGTTGTGGTACGTTAAATGATATATTGCGCATGCGTAACCGATGAAAAGTGTAAAAAGTGTGCATGTGCAACAAGCTTTTACATCCCACAAGCAAAGAAGCAAATGTTTTAGCTTAAATTCACTGATTGCAAGTACGGCATGTTTGTCCATTTTTAAATGGGAGTGCAACTATGTTATTACAAACTAATACCATGGCTTTTCGGGAGATTAGTGATTAAATGACCCCTTACCCTCGGCAGGTTTGCGGAATTCCCTCAGGCTTCGCCCTTTATAATAATTATTGTTCAACTATAGTCAACTAAGGGCTCAAACTATAGTCTTTACTCAACTGTATTACTCATTTGCTCAAATTAAGCTTCATTGTGAAAAAGTAGTGGCGAAGCCAGATGTCCTGCTTGTCCTGCTGAGCATGACATACAAAATTTCAGATGAATTTTTTATGCATATAATTTTTAAAAGAAAACACTTTTATAATAGAGAAATTCATTATGTAAGTTAATAAGAATTTTTAAATAGAGAAATTCATTATGTAAGTTAACATTATTTAACTTATTTTGAATGAATATCGAGCCTTTGTATGCATGCAGGCAAAAGCAGGGAAAATGGGTGGCTTGCACAAAGTTTAGTCCTGCTCAACTCATGCAAGCAGGACAAACCTAAAATTCTAATGCATTTCATTGGTTAAAACAGCTCTCAAGAATGCAAAACATGCAAAAAAATATGCCTTTTACTCCTGCTCGAGCTTCAATGCATGATAAAGCTTTGAATACTCTTCTGAATTATTCATTTCTCGGTGGCAAAATAGATTTATGATATGTAAATTAATCCGATTCAACCAAGCGTGTGTGAAAGTACACAAAATGTTATTTTGGATCTCTTACAAAGGTCGTTTTGTTCCAGTAGCAAATCTTTGTAGAGAATGTACACAATATATACAGTAGAATGAACAATGCATAACAATGCATTACGGGCATTCAATCAAGTACAGAGCTAGGAAAGAGTGACACAGGGTTGTTTTCAAATATATAAACATTTCAGTGAAACATGAATATTTTCATTGAGAAAATGTTTAAGATTCTAGGCATTCAATTAAGTACCGATATTATTTTGGCGGTATTTTCATTATAGTATTATATAGAGCTAGGAAGGAGCGAGACTGTTGTTTTCAAATATATAAACATTTCAAACATGAATATTGAGAAAATCTTGAGATTATACACAATATATAAATTGATGTTATGTATTGCCGGCATTCAATTAAGTGCCAATATTATTTAGACCGTATATTCACTATACATCAACTGTATAAGGTGCTACACCACAGATTTACGTGTACCGTAACGGACCTTGTTTACATGTCTAGCACAACGCCAACAGCAACGGTGCAACAAGAACTCTATCAGACCTTAAGAGGATCTATCTGTGTCAAAGCTTGTCAAAACTGCTATAAACACTGCTATAACAGGAAAATATTGAGATCTAAAGTGACATTATTGAATACATGTGAAAAGCTGAAAATGACTCATGAAACACAACGAGACATTGGGAATATTATAAATCAAAGGTCAATGAGACTTGTTATTGTGAAACATGTCACACCTAGGTTAAAATGCGGAAGCGGACGAAGTGGATCAACAGAACGGATACAGGGATAAAATTTATTTATTTTTATTATTTATTTATTCAACTTTGCCAGGTAAATTACACGAATGACATGCATGCAATACAATGCAGAACGGATGGTGATAAAATGTGTCCTTTTAATGAGTTTTTTCCACCACTTTTTTATGCTCCCAATGCAAATGAAGTTTTAGAATATGCAAAATTTGGTTGTCGGTGAAACAATTTAAATTTCGAGGTGTACCATCACAATAGGCACAAGGCACGACGTTTCTGATGTGTTAGGCTTGTTTCAAACGTCTTGCCACTTGTGTGCCGAACACATTAAAAACAATAAATAATGAGTTGAAATGCCTGTGGTAACTGTTTATTTCGCAGCGTAAGCCATCAGCTTTACAGGCAGAAAGTCGTCATGCCCAAAGTAAGAGCCCTTGCAACTCAACAATTAAAACGAGTTACAAAGGAAGTGGTAACGAATTGTTTAGATCTTAAAAACGTTGTTTTAATCCACATTTTTGAATAACGTAGATCCTACTCTAGCCTATGCCTGCACTTACTGGTCCATGTTGCAATGGGTTTTTCAATTTGAAACTTTATACTATCTTTGGATCCTTACTCCTTAGTTTACCATTCTGTAATGCTTCCTGAAATTGGTGATCAAATTGTCATTCTTGGCTAAAATATGGTGAATTTGATGTCATATTGGAGCTTAGAATTCAATGCTCAAATCGAAGGAAATGGCATTTCTGGGGTTCTAATTTTCAAAATTTTCTGGGGGCATGCCCCCAGAAAGCCTTGCACCTTCGCCGCTCAAAGCCACTGTGATAAAGTAAACTATGTTTTCGAGAGGGCCAAATTTCCTCCGAAGGGGTGGCCAACGACCATGCAATTGCTTCGCAAAAGTCCTCATGGCCACCCGGAACAATATACATGCATGTATTCTCATATACACAGATGTTAAAGTTCAACCCAATTACCGTAATATGTAGTCATCGATTGGCCACTCTTTTTTGAATATAATTGACATGTAAAAAAAGATATACCAAAAAAATTTGATTTTACAGACCAACTTTATAATTAAGATGCATGTGGCTCAGTTATGTCAACTTTAACCTTCTAACACAACTTCTTGTATTTTAGATGTTCATGTTCATGATGGTAATAATTAAATTATTTATTTAATTAAAACAAAAATTAGGTCATTTGGGAAATGGGAAATACTATGCCTGTGGAGGGAATGGGTGATGATGTCTGTTTGGGAAATAAATAATAAAATGTATGATACTTGTGACAAGAAAATGTACCAAAATGGAGAAAGGATTAACTTTAAAATATTTCCTCCATGGTGAAGTTGTGAATGTTTTCTGGCATGACTCAATAATGATTGATAATTAAAATTTATTATGTACATATTACAGACTAAGTGTATTACAGATTTCTTATGAACTTTGGCAACATTTTTTCTAATTATAACTGTGATGAAGAGGATGAGCAGCTGCAGGAAGCTGAAGAACAAGTCCAGTCATGTAAGTTTAGAATATACTGTAATATGTTAAGTATTTTTCAATCAGTTTTATAATATAACTAATATAATATTATTTCTTTTCAGTAAATGAGCAACAACGTCGAAATGGTATGGTTCTTGATATTTACTGTACATATCTGATACTTTATTTATATATCTTTAATTATAATTTGTTTCACAAAAATACTATTTATTTTCAGTTCATGACCAACAACAACAACAGTGGCAACGTGGTAATAATATGCTTCTTTATAAAGTTTAATTATACCTCTCTTGTGTTATTCAAACTAATCAACATTATTTCATTTTAGTTAACAATGAACAACAACATGAAGGTATATATCTTGAAATAGATATATGCCATTGGGGCTGGTTGTTCAAAGCTGAGTTGGCTTAACCCTAGCCCTAGGTTAACATAAAATTCAAAGCAAACTTCCTGGCAGCTTGTCTATAAATTTGGAAATATTTCTTCAGAGATCTTGTCTGGATGGATAGTTTACTTGTCTGAAGTGTTGAAATAAACAAACATGCAGAAATACACAAACCAAAACAGCGAGTTAAATTTTAACAGAGTTACCGGTAACCCACCTTAGAACAACCGACTCCTGGGGTCTGTTGTACTCAAGGCACGATTATAACTAACCCTTGGTTGAAATTTAACACATTGTTTTTGTGTTAAATTAATTAATATGTATATTTAGAACTGCGTATCTGTTTATTTCATAACTTGGAAAAATTAAACTTCTTATGATCCAGACAAAGTTTTTGAAAAAATATTTCCATGTTTATATAAAGAAGCTATTTCCATGTTTATATAGAGTGCACTTCCAGTATGTACTGTAAACTAAATTAATATTCTTGAAAACTCATTGTACTTTCTTTAAATTTAGAACGTTGCTATAAGTGTGGCCTTCGTGGTCACTATGCTATGGCATGCCGTTCACGTATGTACTTTACCAAAACTACAGTAAATTTTAATCATTATATGTTCGAAAATGAATGTTTCTTCGACAATGTTCCTGGAAAATAAAAAAAGAAGTACAATTATAATCATACATATATAGAACACTAAACAATGTAAAAAATGCAAACCTAACTGTGCAATATATTACTGTACAATTGCACTTGCCTGGATGGAGTCAAACTGTGCAAATTCAATTTCCAGTACAGTTTCATTTAAGAGATTTTTTTAGAATATCGAGTAATTGGCGCTCAAAAATACCGTCATGCTTTGTGCGAAAATGGAGCAATTTGTTGTTTTTGTGAAAATAACTGGGTTATTCGAGTGTCAAGTAGTTGGATTTTAAAATAAATATCAGAAATCAATTCTGCATATCATGGTTAGTCTACTCAGAGCTCCTACAGCTGTGATGTACCAATTTTGGGATAAAATGACCACTTTCAATTTGTGGAAGGGCGAAGCAGGAGTGATATTTGACGACAGAAGTTACTCAGGTATGACAATTTTGGGAACTCTATTTTCACATTAAACAACATTACATCTTGCTGATTTTTTTTTAAAAGAGAGGTCCATTACCACACTTTGTAGAAACGGTAAACTCGTTTGAGCTGTGTGCCTAAATCCTCAATCATTGGGAATTTATTTCCTAAAAGTTGTTTATTTTCCCTTGTTGCCCATGGAAGTTATGGTTGCTGTGTATATTTTATCCTATTACTGCTTCAATCGTGCATGAATCTCAATAATTTTTATATAGTCACATAGCTGGATATTCTCGATATAAAGTGACATAATTTGATGCCTGTACAAAGAATAATCGACTATTAAGTGTCAAGTTTGGTTGACACATTTGTATAAAATTTGCCCTATTTTGACAACAAATTTCAAAAGTATAACAATTGCCTAAAAATTCGATTTTCTATACAACTGTGTGAGCGACACTTGTAAGCTTTATTGGATGTTTAGTTGACTTAGTGAAGGTTTAAATCACAATTTTTGAAAGAAATTGGAGTGGGAGGTCCTCGCAATATTTTTTATGTTTTGACCTCAAGTCAGCCATTTTGCCAACTGTTTACAAAAAATGATATAGGTTTCTATTTCTACAATTAAATAAGTAAATTTGTTGTTAGCTTTCAAAATATAAAAAACACAGCATCTATAGATACCAATAGTAGTATTAAAATTGGAAATGGAACTCGTGAAAAGTTGAAAAGACAAATATTGGAATATTGATTATAATACATTGGTTGAAAATCTGAAAATGGGAGCAAATATTTAGAGGTTGAATGTAAAAATCCAATAGTTTTCCTAAACTGTGTGTGCGACAGTCGTAAGCTCTATTGTAGATAGATAGATATTTAATAAATTTCTCCCTAAAAGGGTTTTTCAGAAATTATTTACAGTTACATGCATGCAGTAATAATTAAGGTTACAAATATAAGTTTAAACAATTATCAAAGACTATATACAAACTTTAGTTGGTTATACTAAATGTTATCTTTTGCAAGCAAATGTTTTTTAAGCGCTACTTTAAAAATTTTAAGTGAAGAGCAGTCTTTCAAGTTCTTGTCTAAATTGTTCCAAATATGGACGGCTCTATATGTAAATGATCGTTGGCCAGCTGCAGTCTTAAAGGTATTTGAAGTGAGTCGTATGCATGAGTCCTACGATCGTGGATTGATGACCTTTTTATCAATTTGTTACAAAGGTAGTCGGGTGCTAGGTTATTCACACATTTATAGGTCAAACTGGCGTCTCTAAAATATAGTAGTTTGTCTACTGGGAGCCAATTCAATTCACATAGAAGTGGAGTTACGTGGTCATACTTCCTGGATTTTGTGACGATTCTGCAAGCAAAGTTCTGGATCGACTGAACTTTCTTCACATTGGAGGCAGACGTATTCGACCACACCAAAGAACAATAAACCATTTTGCTGATGACCAAGGATGAAATGACTTCCGATAAGTTTTTGTGTCGAAACTATTTTTTGCACAATTTATCTGGCATAATTTGTTCAAACACGACGAGACAAGAAGTGAGACATGTTTGTCGTAATTTAGGTGTCTATCTAATGTGACACCTAAATCTTTAGCAGAGTCCACTGGTTTAAGAGACTTGCCCAAGAATGAAACTGATGTGTCTGTAGGTAGTTTGTTCATCATCTGCCTTGTTCCGATCATCATGTACTTTGTTTTCCCTGGGTTAATTAAAAGGTGGTTTTCACAGCACCAACTTGCAACTCTGTGTAGGTCTTGCTTGAGATTTGCAATTGCTGCATCAATCTGATGTAATGGGAAGGAGAGGAGAACTTTCGAGTCATCAACATACGATTCAAGGCTGGAGTCACGAGATACGGAGAGAAGATCGTTCAAGTAAATACAAAATAATAATGGTGAAAGCGTCGCACCTTGGGGTACTCTGTGAGTGCTTGGTAGTGGATCAGATAGGGCGGAGTTGATGCGGGTGGACTGAAAGTAGCTTTTAAACCACTGTACTGTTGCTGGGGAAGCGTCGACATTCGCTAGTTTGTGTAACAATCTGTGATGGTTAATACTGTCGAAGGCTTTCGAGACATCTAATAATACTAGAGCGGTGAGTTCCTTTTTGTCCATAGGCTCTAGCATCGTGTCGGTACTAAAAATGTTCAGGGTCTCTGTGGAATGGAGTTTTTTATTTCCGCTTTGATGAGGAGAGAGCAGGGTTTTTGCTCATAAGGTAGCTACTGAATTGTTCGAGAACAATTTTTTCACAAACCTTAGAAGCTATGGCAAGAAGAGATATCGGGCGGTTGTTTGACGCTACTTCGTGGTCTCCGTCTTTCACTATGGGAACCACTTCCGCTTCCTTCCATGCAATAGGGAATGTATGAAAGGTTATAGAGCAGTTAATTATATGTGTTAGGGGTCTAGTATAACAGGGAGACAGTCTTTGAGGATTCGAGAGTTTATCTTGTCTGGTCCCAGGGGATTTGTTCAATGGCAGGGATGCAATGACATGGCATACTTCTTCGCTGGTTACTGTTCGGAAGGAAAAGAGATCTTGGGAAGGCATATAAACGGTCTCTAAAGGTGTTTCCTCTACAGTAATGTTGTTCCCCTCTGCCAGACGAATTGACGCATCTGCTGCATTTTTGCCTACAGACAAGAAAAACTGATTGAATTCATTAGCAACTGTCTTTGGGTCTTTGGTGTAAGTATGTTTTTCTTTACTTTTTGATGGTATGGCTTGATTGATAATTTTCCAAACAGAGCCTGGGTTGTTTTTATGTCGCTGAACTTCATCCAAATAGTTATTTCTTTCAGAATCTTTTAACATACTCTTAACAGCTTTTCGAGCATCCTTAAAAGCAAAGTTGATCAATGCTTTGGATTCTGGACAATTCTGTTTTAACACATCACAGTTTAAATCTCTGAGTATTACAATCGGCTTATTTAACGTTGGTGCTTGGATGTAACTTGGCTTGAGAACATTATCAAACGACCTTAGTGGGGAATCATCCGGATGGTACGTTACACAAATTACGACTGATTTTGTCTTTTTACACTGTACACTGATCCACAACTGGTGAAAGTTGCATTCAGATATGTAAGATAGATCTTTCAAGATTACAGTTTTGAAATCTTTGCGAATATACGCGCAGATTCGTCCTCCTCGCTTGTGTAGACAATCAAGTCTAATAAGTTTATACCTGTCAATGTTTACCTCGGCTGATGTCATGCTCGTGTTAAGCCACGTTTCAGAAATGGTGATGATGTCAAATTTCGCTGAACGCACTAGTTCTCGAAGTTGGATAAGGTGGACATTATTCCAAAGTGAGCGTATGTTCAGATGGATAACTTTTATAAGGCCAGTATAAAGCCTGATATACTTGTCCGTTTCAATCGGTTGATCCGTGCAAGTTAAATTGTGATTCTCAGGTTTGTTTGGTGTGATTAAAATCAGACTATTTAAGTTCCTCGTATTGGGTTTGGACAACTTGGCTAGGAACAGGGCGCTATAAAACACGGGCGGGGAAACACGCTAATAAATGACCGTGCTACGTGTGATGCACATAAGGATTGGCGCGAGCGCGCTTTCTCTAAAAAAATCAGAAAATCGCGTACAAGATGGCAACAAAAAAATGTAAACAAGCAAACGAGAAAACAAAGGATTTAAATGCTAAGTAATTATGTTTCATTAATTAAAATTTGAAATATTATTTAATAAGTTATATCACATGTAACAGTTTGTGTTGTTTGTTACTGAACACTCGTTGAAAGAAAATATCAGGGCAAAAATTTTACTCAAGTGATGAAAATATTTGCAAAATTTAAAGCGCGGACGTATTTAAAATAGTGTTTTCTTCTCATTGAGATAGGTTGAGATAAATTTGAACACACCAAACTATAGACATTTAACTTGGCTTTATGTCTCAAGTAAAATTGGACGGGGCTTTTGTGGGCTTTTTTCATAAAACGGAGATATCTTGCAGCCTTTATAGTTTTCCGTATACTCCACACGACAATAGATTTGCGACTACAATACTTATTTATGCAGATAATACGATATTTAAACAACACAAATTTTCAATTATCAATGAAACGAAATCACTTCCTGCCTCAAATGCACACTATAAATGTTTATTGAAGTATCTAGTATCAGCTTATATTGCTAGAATTGGTATCTATTTCACTTGCAAAATGAACGAAGCAATTGTCGAGGAAAAGACATGCATTTTGAACTCGATTTTGACGACATTTTTTCTTTTTTGACAAAGCGCGGATGTATTTAAAATAGTGTTTTCTCCTCGTTGAGATAGGTTGAGATAAATTTGAACACACCAAACTATAGACATTTAACTTGGCTTTATGTCTCACGTAAAATTGAACGGGGCTTTTTTGTGCTTTTTTCATAAAATGGAGATATTTTGCAGCCTTTATAGTTTTCCGTAACACTGTCACTGTATAAATGTCAACGACTGCAGTCGCACTTTACAAGTAACACTTTGTAGTAAAAAACACTTTACAATGAACTTTCAATGGATTCCAAGCAGGCCGGCTCATGGTTAACACAAAAACGGTTATATATTTAAGTTTTCAAATTGTTCGAGCAAATTGTAGTTTTGTTTTTTTTCAAATTCTAGCTGTTTCAAATGCATGCATGGTCAATTTTCGGCTATATAATTATTGAAAAATAATAGCCAAGCAATGTCAGAATATTCTTACTGTGAAAATGTTTATCCTACCTTCGCATTATGAAGTAAAATATCCCATTTCATACCAAAATTTTCGTATAATATTTTTGGAATATGCCCACATTCGATCAGCTCGATTCCTTTTCAAATTTTTATTTCGCTCATGATGAATCTTTAAAGCCCTCTTTCCTTCATCAGATATACAGAAAATGAATCCAACAATGTCTTCAAACCATCAAGTTGTTTAGGAATGTGCAGAAATCATTTTTTACTTTAGTTTTTTCAGCTCTTTTTGCATAAACATTCCAATTCCATTTCTATTGACATTAAATTAATGTATACGGGGGGTGGGGGGTACGCGCATCACACAAAGATCAGGGGCGCTATCTCCGTTTCACCGCCCGTGTTTTATAGCGCCCTGCTAGGAACAAACTCACTGCGTCTTGATGTTTGTAATGACGCGATGTCTGCAAAACAGCTCGAGGGGTGATTATGCGAGGGTGCATTGTTTTGATTAGGTGATATGCAAATTTGGCGACCATGTTGTGCATGAGTAATGTTTTGATCTCAAAGGTAAGCATTGCGTTCTTTCACTCTCCTTCCACTGCGACAACCTCGAAATGGTCTCAAGATTCTGACGGAAACAAGGCAATTATAAAGAGAAGTGTCTATATACTTAGAGGAAGGCGACGAACGAAGATTTTGAAGGAATGACGACTTATAAACATTGTTTGTGTTGACGGCATTCAAGCATGACGACGCGCACTTTGAGGATTGCTTGGCTGATCTACATGTATTTCTCTCGCTGATTTCTGGACCAGAATTTGAGGATATATCAACACATATCGTAAGTCCGTTTTGAAAGGTTTTGTTGGTAGTATAAGGCTTGTATAACCATGTTTTGTTGATTTGCTGACCGTACGCGAGACTCTGAAATTCGATTCATAATTTGATCGCCTCAAAATTATGCGGTGATAGTTGATCGGCAAAATGAGGCTGTATCTGTTTGAAACTAAACCATCCACGATCAGTCCAACAGGATCCTTGAATACAATGTTTTTATGCGTATAGATCACCCGTTTAAATAAGGTAACTTGCGTTAATAAGTTTAAAAATATTAAAACAATGAAAAGCTTTGGAGCTAAGCTGGCAGCCATGTTGGCGCACGATATTCAATACTTAATGTAGGCTAAAATATTGAATTTTGAAGGAAATCGGGGCGGGAGGTCCTTGCAGAATTTGGCCATTTTCATTAGCTTTCATTGTTTTAATTGCATGGTATTTGATTAAGGTGGTTCTATGAAGTTTAAGGAAATATATGTTTGGACGTATCCTCTATTAATGATATGAAAGAGCTGTTTAACAAATGCCTCAGCATGACGCTGTACATGTGAAATCGTGAAAAAGTAGTTATCATGGCAACAGTAATAGAAACTTTATCTTTACAAAACCTATGCAACATATAGGCCTACAACTGGCCTTTGATGTGCAATGCATTTTCTTTTATTTTATTTTTATTGCAGTTATTTAAGTAGTGCAATCTGGTCATTAGTTTTATTCATTGTACTCTCTTTTCGTTTTCTCATTGGCTAAGAGCCTAGAGATAATTCTAGGTTTGTGTTGGTGTTAAACTAATTACTTAAGCCCATGACAAGGGCCAGCCTGGTTAGTGTATTTATATGGGAAAATGCTTATCGTGTAACAGAGGTTTAATTTTTTTCAAGCGAGGTCTTGTGCAAAGACACACAGTGATCTACTGCTAAAGCCTGGCGCACACGATGCAATTTTAGTCGGCCGATAAAAATTGTTTGACATACCGATATACATTGGTATACTCCGCACACGATTGAACTGAAGCCGCCATGTTGCCAAATAAATACAAGCATGTGATCACAGCATGAAATCTGATTGGTTATACTTAAAATTCCACCGATAAAAATCATATAATATCAAAACGTTTTGATGTTGTCCAATTAAAATCGAGCAACAAAAATCGGTTAAAAATGACACTGCACACACAACGATTTTGTTAGTTTTAGACAAACGATTTTTATCGGCCGACTAAAATCGCTTTGTGTGCGCCAGGCTTTATCAGGCGGTTGTCATGCTAATCAGGCAAACCCAGCTTTCATTAAAAAATCCCCATGTCTGAACCTCTTTATTATAAAAACTCATTCAGCATACTTTCTTGTTCATTTAAAAAAACATAGGTGTATGGTGCCTAAATTCATGGGATTCTACCGGGCCAAACATCAATTAGCCCTTTAAGTGGCAATGCACAGCCACCCAGATGCGCCCTACTTTATTATTTTACTCTGTCTAATGCCAGATTATTTTACTCTGTTAACACCAGACGATTTTACTCGTCAGGGGTTAAATCATGGGTCAAATCATGCATATATATCATAATAAATTTGCAAAATATCAGAATTTCTAAGATCTTTTCTTGCAGGCTATTGAAGAAAACAAGAAATGAAACAAGATGAAAATGAACATTTATTAAATCACAGATTGTTAATTATGATACAATCCATTCTTGTGTGAATTTTAGAAAAACAGTTTATAGTCTGTCATCAGAATGTTGTCTATGTTGTCAGATAATCATATGTTCAAGGTTGTAATTGTCCCTGAGCCAATGGCGCGAAGCACCGTTCCGGGCGTAAGGCCGGGGCGTGGGTACTAATCCCCCCCGGCGAAATGAAAGCATTAGCGGAGTCTAAACTTCAGCAAATATCGCGGGCGGGGGGTGACCAACCGTGGGTGGTCATCCTCGCTGATCTCAAATATATGGCGGACTGTCATGAATAGCGAACACTGATTGGTCAAATTTAAAATTTGTTGTATTACAAATGACGACTTCAACTGACAGATACTTCATGAAAATAAATTTGCTTTTTGCACAACAGTATTTTGTACATTTGCAAAAACTTTTGAGAACTTTAAAAGCAATTTGTTATATTAACAGTTTAATAAAACAATTACGGTATTATATACCAATTGAAAAAATATGGAGCCAAATGAAGGACGGCAAGTAAACGACAAGAAAGCCGAACACCTGGCGAAAAGAAGGGAGCGAAGACGACAATGTTTTCTCGAGGAGACTGCTGAGGAAAGAGAAACTCGCCTGGGAAAGCGCAGAGAAGCATGAAAAAAAGACTGCCGAAGCAAAAGGTAAGCAAAAAGAGCATGAGAAAGTCTATAGGCAACAGAAAGAAGCTGCAGAAAGTGCGGAGGAAAGAGAAACTCGCTTGGCAAAACGAAGAGAAGCGTGGCAAGAAAGGACTACAGAAGCTGAAGGTAAGCGAAAAGAGTATAAAAGAGTGTATAAGAGAGTGTATAATTTTGATAAAGTGCAAAATGAGACTGAAGAAGAACGAAAAAACAGGCTACAAAAGAGAAAGAAAGACCAAGCAACCGAAACAGTTGATGAACGAGCAAGAATACTTGAAATACTACGAGCACTTTTTCACACAGCAAGTTCAAATGAAAATGACCAAAAATCAAATGAGCAGTTGAGTATGTCTGTTGATACAACTGTAGATATACATGTATCTGTTCCTAAAGCAGACGAGGATAGTGAGTCTGTACATGAAGCAGAGGGGCCAGAAGTGAGTAGAAATAAATATTTACATGAGGGTGGTTGGCAAAATGTTGACAACCCTCTGCATGAGCTAGAGTTTGTACAAAATGAAATGCACAGTTTTCATTTAGATCAAGAACATTTAGAGCATGGACAATGTACAATGTGTAAAGAAGCTTGTCCGACACGGCAGAACTTGGCATCAGAAGTATACATTTGTTACTGGTGCAAAAGAGACAAGAAATCACCCAAGAAATTTAATGGCCGAGAATGACATGGACCCAGGAACAGTTCCTGAACAATTGAGAGGTTTGACACAGGTAGAAGAAATGTTAATTTCAAGGGTTTGTCCCATTATGAGAGTGTATAGAAAACATGGGGGTCAGAGGGGGTATAAAGGACATGTACTTAACTTACCTCAAGATATTCAAAGTTTCTTGAATAGGTTGCCTTCTCGTGTGGCAGACTTGTCTGTCTTGATTGTGCGAAGACATGATGCAGAAGACACGTCGCGACTTTACTGTGCATCAACACAAAGTTCTTGAGGCTGTGTTATGGTTAAAGACAAACAATCCGTTCTTGAAAGACATCGAAATTGATAGAGATGTCATCCAAAGTTTACCAGAAAATGTTATTCCCAATGAGCTAAGGTATGTCATTGATGAAAATGAGCTTTCGGTTCCTGTTGAAAATGAGGGGCCTCCCCAAGACCCAGTAATGAGTGCTAATGGAAGTGTGGAAGAGTTAGTTTTAGGAAATGGCAGTACATCGTTTATTCCTATGCGTCAAAGACAGAGAACAGAAGGTGCAGCTATCCAAGATGCAGTAAATGAGGCTGATCCATTAGACTGGCCATCTACTGAAGGTAATCTCGTTAATGAATTTAAAACAGATGGTTTAGCTACTATGGCCTTTCCTACATTGTTTCCTTATGGGAAGGGTGACCCAACAAATAGGGCAAGAAAACATGGTATAACGTTAAGCGAAGCTTTCAAACACTTAATGAAGTTTGCAGAGAGCCTTGCAGATGGTAAATTTGAATGGAGGTCTGCATCTTACCCACGGTTTCCTTATTGGGCGTTAAACATGAAACAATGGCATCAGCTGTTGTCACAAGCGAATGTTTACTTGCGTCAACATCCTGCTGATGCAAATATGACAATGGAAGAACTGAAACAGATGGTCAATTCCATGAGTGCGAATAGGTTGCAACGCTATGTGTCCAAAGTACAAGGTACGAATCAGTATTGGTATCAGCGGCTGCAGGAATTGCTGGCCCTGATTGAACACAAAGGCTGCCCTACTTTTTTCTTTACCTTTAGTGCAGCTGACATGCATTGGCCAGACTTACAGAGACTGTTACAAAATGATGAAGGTGCAACCAGATCTGAGCGAGCACAAGCTGTAATCGATAATCCCAACCTAACTGATTGGTCCTTTATGCAGTGGCTGCAGGAGTTTGTCAGACATTGGCTTAATGGCATCTTGGATGCCGAGTGGCACTGGTATCGATTTGAGTACCAAGCTAGGGGAAGTATTCATTGCCACAGATGTGCAAAGTTTAAAAATGACCCCGATACTCGAAAATTACATAATAAAGCATGTGTTGCATTCCTAGAGAGTGAGACAACAAGGTTTAAAATGTCACCTGATGATTTTGAATTCCTTTGCGGGGATGTGACTAGACAAGGAGAAGATGCCGAGAAGTTGTTAATACAGTAAGAAAAAATATTTTCCATATTATAGTATTAATTATTGTTTCCAATGTATAGACCATGCTAACTCATGTGCACAATCTGATATTTGTGGGATATTCTATGATATTTTTATTGATGAAGTTACTTGATGAGCATGAAATTAATTGTTTGAATAATAATATGACTTTAAAGATTGGGCAAGAAGCCTTCAAATGCAGGACAGTTAATTTGATACGTTGTGACAAATTTATGGTGATATAGAATGCCGAATTGTAAGTTACCAAGGGTGGGTTGACTACAAAATTTTTGTAGTTCGCTATAACTACAGCTACTTCAAAAATATGTAGTCAGCTACAACTACTGCTACTTTTGAACAAAGGTAGTTTGCTACTGACTACAGCTACTGCTTAAAAAATGTAGCGAATTATTTCGCTATTTCGCTACACTATATATTTTTAGTTTTACTATATACGAGTAACCAACAGTAAACACAAAGCAACATTTTGTAAGCACTACAGTGTTCAGGAGTGCAAATTGACTATATTGAGTATTGATTTTAAGCAAACCGTGTCTCAATATCATGCTATTCTATCAAGTTGCTAACAATTTTAAAAAGTAGCGAATAGCGATTCGCTGTTTGAAAAGTAGTCAACTACTTGGCTACTTTCAGGCAAAATGTAGTTCGGTATAACTACAACTACTGTTTTAAAAAAGTAATCAAAACCTACTGGCTACTTGAAAATTGTAGTTCGCTACAGTAGCGAACTACAACTACTTCGCTACAACCCAACCTTGTAAGTTACACAATACCAGATCCCACTTCTCATAACATCGGATTATTTTACAGTTATAGGAATCTCTTACCTCCTACTTAATATATTGCATTTCAAAATACCATGAAAACTGTACAAGGCATGCTCCCAAATGTTCATGCCAACTAAAAAGCGAATTCAATATTGTGTAACCAGTAACCACTGGTGCGTATTTAATAATATGACTAAATAATACTCAACTATATAAAGCTAATAAAGGCCGGGTATAAACTACACAACTTCTGCCTAAAACTGTCTCAAGCAACCTACTTACAACTTGAGTGTACTGTGTAAATGAAGCACACAACTCACCTATGACAATGTAAGCAAGTTACAGTGTCGACTTGTGTCTTGTGTGCTTGACATACATAGTTCAACTCAAGTTGTTCAAACAGCTGGCATGCGAGATTTTTAAGCAAAAGTTATGTAGTGTAAATCGGCATTTAATACACAAAACACTCACCAAATATCCAGAGGTCTTTGGCCCATGTTTTTATTATTAAGCATATTATATTATAATAGTATATCTTCGCTACAGTTAAAATTGAAAAGTAACAATCTTTTACATGTAAACAAAAATTCTTTATAAATTCATTAAAAGGTTTAATTTTCCTCAAAGGAATTTTCAATAATTTCTAAAGATTTCATTGGAATGTAAGGAATTATGTAAATAGAAAGTGGAAATTTTATTTCACTCAGTCAGTGGTCCAATTAAAACTGTTTTATAACTATAATTTGGTAATATTTGTGACTAAAAGAACGAGAGCATGTGTTTAATAATAAGTTATGATTATTAACTTAAAGGTATGTTGACTGGCTGGTGACAATTTTTAATGAGGAATTGCCAGATGAAAACTGGAGGATACCAGACCCACACCCATCTGCTGTTAGCGCTACAACAGTGGATAATCGTGACAATGATTATCACAGGTTAGTTAATACTGTAGAAAGACACACTATATGCAGTCCAGCGTATTGCTTGAAACAAAAAAGAGTGGACCTGCTTGCAGAATGCAGATTTGGTTTTCCAAAGGGATTACAAGAATAAACAGAACTGAATCTTGAGCTGGTGGTAAGTAAAAATACTACGTCGGTTGAGTATGAGTTACATACCAAACAAAATAATCAAAGATTATAAATTCACATAACAGGGT
>CACRXK020003050.1:13327-38594 GCA_902702795.2 Paramuricea clavata | reverse complement strand
ATAATTAAAAAAGTGTCTAAATGTTTGTTGATATGTACAGTTAAATTTTAAAAACAAACTCTGGAACATATACCGCTACATAATTAAAATATTTACCGCTAAGTAGCTAAATAACTAACATATTCCGCTAAATAAATAAAACAACTAAACTTTGTATATGTACAATCTAAAATGTTTGAGAGATAGCACTCTCGGCGTTCTCAATATTGAAATCAATGTTCTTAATATCATACATGATTTTTCTTGCCCTTGAACCCCTCAAGCAGGTAAGTGCCTAGCCTGCATGGCAGGCGGTATTTCTACGGGCAGCGAAAATTAGGGAAGCAAAGGAAATACCGTCTGCCGCAAAACTAGGGGTTTTTGAATTACCCGTCCGCTGGTGAACGGGAAAAACGGATTGGTTAGTATTTTTATGTAGTTGTCAATCAACGGCTAAATTCGGTTAAATGTTAATTATTAACCAAATGTTTTGACGTTTTGAAACTCTGCGTTTTGAAATTAGTTCACGTCAAGTCAGACCAGAAATGGAATAACATAATAAAAGAAGCAAATTAAAAGGTACAAGCTGAAAAATAACGCTCAAAATAGTGTTATTGATAGAGATTCGAACAAGAATATTTAACAAAGAAGATACGTCCGAAGGGGCCGAAGTTATGATCGGCGAAAGGTATGGGCTAGTCTGATATTTTCGTTCAGACAATTACATGCGTATTAATTTGATAATATACTATCTCGCTTGACTTTCAAAGGCCATAAATCGCAATAATGTTGACATTTTACTAAAACTATCGATATGAATTAGGAGATATTTCTTCACTGAATCGAACAGTGGGATTTCCATATAGGCCTATCAATCATGTTCTGAACCAAAGATACTTGATAGATATTAATATATACGAACCTCCAAAGTATAAACAAGGGGCCGGTTGATGCAGTAATTATCAAATAACAGTTAAACTCTTATACCCGTTGAATATGTATAGTTGTAAACAAATAAAAACTATCGTTCTATAAGGTTCAATACTTTCAGTTTGGTTGTTGACTGATGATGAATCTATAGTATAGACTTGCGTGCTTTGTATTTTGAGCTTATTAAACCACCGTACGCGTTTTAAGGCAGCTAAACGGCTAAACGGGCTTGGTTTATATTAACACATAAAATAAATTCCTTGATTCTCATCACTAGACACAGTCTACACTTTGAAATAGGGAACTTTAGATTTGACTACGAGTACGACTACGAGTACGAGATTTCAGATTTGATCGCGTGCGAGGAAATTACCGTAGTCGTTTTCGTTTCCATTCAAATCGGTTGCTTTTATAGCAGTAAACCAACAACGAGAGAAAAAGTTTCATAAACTAAATCTCCTGCATACTAAAATCCCCTACAAAACGTGAAAATAAGTCTTAACATTAAAAACAGGCCAGATATTTAGTACTAATATATTATTTGCGCCGGATAAACGCTATATACATGCTACAAATTATTTTTGGTAAACAAAAAAAGCCAACTTTCTTTGTTTTTTTTGAAAAGTCGTCGTGAGGACTACGAGGTTTCTCCACAATTTCGTACTCAGATGGGCGACGGCTACGACTTTTTCGCGTCAGTACGGGATGGCGTAAGCATACAGCATGTGTTTAGCTTGACGAATCTCGTACTCGTAGTCGTACTCGTAGTCAAATCTAAAGTTCCCTAATGTCGAAGACAGTGGGAGATTTATTTTTTATATTTTATATTATTTTATATATTAAATTTATATATCAATAGTTCGTATCTCCACGAACAATGACAGAATGACTGAGTTTCTTTAAAATACAATGAAATTTCACTCAAAATTCTGTTTGTTTCAAATTGGAAGTTTAAAATGGCAATAAAAACTCTATATAAAATATGAGAAAATTAACTGTCTTGAATTATTTTGTCGGGCGGTACATTTATATTGTATAACGAAAAATAAAACGTTTTCACGAGGATTTTAAAATTCAGTCGGGCGGTGATGAGAATCAAGGAATTTATTTTATGTTGGGCAGTTGGGACTTGGGAGCAGCTTGGGAGTGGCTAATTTTGAATATTTACTTAATTAATGCATCTATAAATAGCGTTGATGCTTCAGGGGCGGTAGTTCATTTACACCCAGTTTTGCGGCAGGCGGTATTTCCTACGTACCGCCTGCCATGCAGGCTACATGGCGCTTGCCGTATTTATCAACAAACTGACGTATAATTATAAAGTATACTTTATAACTATACGTCAGTCGATAGTGCAATCTGATGGCGATTTAATATAAGCTACATTTGCAATATATTTCGCTAATTTGCGATTATTTTATAATTTTACTGCAGTTTTAATTTAAATTCAGCCGTTTAGTGGGCCGGCTATAATTGTAGCACAGGCGGCCCAATCTCGCAAGGGTCAGTATAGACTTTATACAGTATAAATTTATATTATATTAATTGTATATTATAGTAAAAATATGTCATAAAATATAAATTTTAAAATGAAATTGACTTGCCTATTTGATAGTGTGTGTTCTCCTTTTATTCCTCCTTTGTTGGACTAATATTTTCCGAGACTTTGTACTCGATGTTACTAGTATACATGAAACATGATAAAGGCTAACCATTCCCCATCGTCGATACGACGGCACGGCACTTCGAATCGAAAATTCTCACACTCAAATCGCTTTATTCTCCAAAAAAATTCGCCAGCATGTACAACAAATGCCGTTCTTCGAAAATACAGAGGTATTTCGGCGAGATGTACAAGTTTTGGACCATATTTTAACAATGGAAATCAAAACCCATTTTATATTGAACTTGCCCGGACCGAAAATTACTACGGCGAACGTCTGCGCAACCAGGCCTCCTTTACCGTTGGATTTACAGCGGGGGAGGATGCCACTAATATATTCACGATAATATTTCGAATTAAAGTATCATATTCTACCATGCTTTCCAACAAAGAGCCGCTGTATATTACTTCTTCCTTAAATTTCTTCAATCTCCGTCGTTTAGTTTTCTTTTCTTCGACAACATCTCGAGTTTTATACAGTATCCGATCGAAGGAGTTTTTATTTTGAATATCAAATTTCAAATAATGTAAACAGTCGCTACGCGGCCGCGATTGGCTGGCTGTTACCGGAAATATCTGCTTCCCCCCCTGTAAATCCAACGGTAAAGGAGGCCTGGTTGCGCAGACGTTCGCCGTAGTAATTTTCGGCCTGGGCAAGTTCAATATAAAATGGGTTTTGATTTCCATTGTTAAAATATGGTCCAAAACTTGTACATCTCGCCGAAGTATCTCCGTATTTTCGAAGAACGGCATCTGTTGTACATGCTGGCGAATTTTTTTGGAGAATAAAGCGATTTGAGTGTGAGAATTTTCGATTCGAAGTGCCGTGCCGTCGTATCGACGATCGGGAATCGTTAGCCTTTATCATGTTTCATGTATACTAGTAACATCGAGTACAAAGTCTCGGAAAATATTAGTCCAACAAAGGAGGAATAAAAGGAGAACACACACTACCAAATAGGCAAGTCAATTTCATTTTAAAATTTATATTTTACGACATATTTTTACTATAATATACATTAATATAATATACATTTTATACTATAAGTATATACTGACTCTTGCGAGATTGGGCTGCCTGTGGTCTTACATAAGAATTTTGTGCCTTTTATACGACAAACTCGCGTCTTATTTAAGTCGCGTCTTATGTAAGTCGCGTCTTATTCTGTCTCGTATAAATGGCCCTAATATACACATCACCATGGTGACAATATACACATCACCACGAAGACCCGGGGGCCAGGGTGGAAGGTTTGTTTTTTTGTGCGCGGAAGATTTGATCAAGGTTCAGTAACATGCGCCAGTGGCTGCACAAATCCTGTTTTAAACATATTCACAGTCAGTGCTCAATCAAATTCCCGTTATTAAATGGCTGAAATACAAACAGAAATGGTTGAGAACGTTGTAGTGTGCATAACTAAATAAATTTTCGTATGCCAGTTCGCCACACCAGTTCATTTTCCCATAATTCTGCGCCAAAATGGAGCAAATTTGTGAATTTTCCACGCCGAAACTTTCCACCCTGGCCCCGGGGAAGGTTGATCGATATATTAGAAGTTTGATTAGTATTAGGTAAATGTTTTCATCAAAAACCAACAGTGCAATCATGGCTTCGACAAGGCAACTAGGTTGACTATTTTGGCCTAAAAACCCAGTATTTTCTCCTATTCCGTGTTTTTGCAAGCTAGAGAATAACATCTCTATTTTACAAGATACCATTCAAACACGAATTTTACCAAAAAATTACTTAATTGTTTTAATCTCAGTCTAAACATTTTACCAAAATTTTACTAAAACATCTACTGGGAGTGTATGTAGGGTGTAACGCCCCCCAAGAAAAGTCAAGAAAGGGGACTCAACTTCCCCAGAGGGGGCCCCGGAATGCTGGAATTGCGGAACGTGTTGAAAATTAAATCCGAAAAATTGAGGTCGAAAACGGTCTGAAAAAGTATTTTTGACCCCCATAATCGCAAAATGTTTGGAAAAAATTTACCCCGATCGCGAAAGGGGGTCAAAATTTTTTAGTTCACCTCGCAACCAGATATCGCTAGGTACCGTCCGACAAACTATTTCAAGACAGTTATATTTTATATTGGGTTTGGTATAATTTTAATTAACACTGCCAATTTCAAACAAACAGAACCTCCATAAACTTTTTATTGAATTATAATTGTTGAGGGATTATGCAGGGATTGCAGGACTGCAGGATTGCAGGATTGCAGGACTGCAGGGATTCCGGTGCAGTGGGTGGGGTGGGGGCAACGAGATTTCCGTCACTGACCAACTGAACTATAGAGAGACAGTTGTCGAGCTCTATACAATTAAAAAATAGTTGTTCTTTTATATAGTTGTCCTTGTTCCAACAACTGGAAACAAGCAGTGCGAATACAACTTGTCGACAGCTTGTGAACAGATTTGTAACAACTTGTTTGCAGACCTGTAACAAATTGTGCGTTTTTATGACTCTTCACCCTTGTTGACAAGTTGTTGGAACAGCATTGTCACAACTTGTTAACAAGCTTGCTACAAGCCTGTTGAGGAGACATTTTGTTGACACGTTATAGGCAATTCCAGCTTTTAGTTTATGCCTGCAGGGGATGATGGGAAGTAAGGTATCATATTGCTGATTATGCTGAAAAATTTCAATGAAAACTACCGAAACAACCGAAATATTTCAATATTTACAAGTATAAGCTATCACTCCATGTTTACACGGCCACCATTTTTATTTTTTCAACATAATCAGCAATATAATACCTTACTTCCCCTCGTCCCCTGCACGCATAAGCTAAAAGCTGGAATTGCCTATTGGAACAGCATTGTCACAACTTGTTAACAAGCTTGCTACACGCCTGTTGAGGAGACATCTTGTTGACAAGTTGTTGGAACAGCATTGTCCAACTTGTTAACAAGCTTGCTACAAGCCTGTTGAGGAGATATCTTGTTGACAAGCTGTCGGAACAGCATTGTCACAACTTGTCAACAAGCTTGCTACAAACCTATTGCAAACACATCTTGTTGACAAGTTGTCGGAACAGCATTGTCACAACTTGTTAATAAGCTTGCTCCAAACCTATTGACATACATCTTGTTGACAAGTTGTCGGAACAGCATTGTCACAACTTGTTAATAAGCTTGCTACAAACCTATTGCAAACACATCTTGTTGACAAGTTGTTGGAACAGCATTGTCACAACTTGTTAACAAGCTTGCTACAAACAAACACATCTTGTTGACAAGTTGTCGAGAACAGCATTGTCACAACTCGTTGACAAGCTTGTTACAAACCTATTGCAAACACATCTTGTTGACAAAGTTGTTGGGACAGCAGTGTCAAAACTTGTTAACAAGCTTGCTACGGGTTTTACAATAACTGTACATTACATCCAAACTATTTTCCTTTTCTCTTCTGTTTAAACGACGTCCTTTCATTGTTCCTCTTATTTAATTTCGATGGAGTTTTCTGTGAGGTTGATAGCCCAAATTTCCTTTGTTGTTTCAGCATTTTTCTTTTCTGGTAAAATTTCTCCTTGGCTTGCATGCCGCTGAACTTCTTTTGCTTTCCTTCTTTCGATGTTGACGAACCTAGCAACATAATGCCCGCAAAGAATCACAATAAGAATTTATGAGAACTTTGATTCGAGCTGTTGAACAAGATTATTTATATAAGAAGAAGAAAATTTTAAAATACCATTATAATGGTAAATATTTAATATGGTTTTTACCAATTTTAAGCAATTTACCATTTGGGAATTTATAATTATTAATGAATAATCACATTTACGTAATTTGAAAAAAATTCGTTGAATAGAATTTTTTAAGATAATTGGGAATACTAAGAGAAGTCATTTTATGCATGAAATAAAATTTGGGGGTCACCGATATCGTTTTCGAGTTAAATGTCTTTTAAAGCCAAGATATCCGCCATCTTGAAACGTCATTGTTGCCATAGCATCGAACCCTTTGGAAGTTGTTTTACATCAGTAAAATACTTTTATTTTTCATCAAGTAAAAATAGTCCAAAAATACGGATCTAAACGGCAAACTTTCAATTTTATAGAAAACTGTATTGAGCCACCTTAAAGTTAACTACAGTTAGTGGGAAAATTAACCAATCATAATTGCGTATTTACGAGTTAACTACAAAATAACAGTTAAAAGTTTATGCATTTCATCAGGAGTAAAATATCGTAAACTAGATTATCTTCTTCTAAAACATTTAATAATACTTAACATTTAAGGTTACAGAACACCTTTGAGTGTTAATTTTGCCTAAAATTTTTTTTATTGGTTTCAATGAAAGCATTAGACTAGTTCTACTATCTGACCAAGTTTGAACGAAAAATGTTGAAAACTCGCAGAGTTATTTAATAAAATACATTTCGCTGCAATAGGAAAAACATTGAAAATGTAATATTCAAATTCAATTTTCTCCGGAAAAATTTTACGGTATAATTACTGATTTTCAAACGAGTTGTGCTCCTGCGGGTTTTAACCAATTTTTCTCAAATTTTCACAGGACATAGTTAAATACGTCAGTTTCAAAACTGTGTTCGGCTTTTTTTAAATTTTGGATATTTTAAAAGTAAAGAGCAATTCACTCAAACAATTCAGAAATATATTGCAGTCTTCAAAGAAATTGCCATATCAGCGGAATGACGAAATAAACAAAAATTTCCGAACACAATTTTTTAGAACAACTATTTTACTGTATAAAAATGATATTTTCATAAATATAACTTAAAACCAGCAGGAGCACAACTCAAAAGCGTAACGGTACCGCGATTTAAGATTTTAATTTTACAACTTTACCATATTTTGCATGCACTGGAGAACATTTGGTGAAAATTTGATTAAAATCGGACTGATTTTGAGCGCGCAGTAGCGATTTTCCGCAAAACGCCAAAAAGGGTGTCCTGTGACCTTAACGCTACTTTGTGGGGCTTCGGTGGATAGCGCACTTGCCTTTCACCCCTAAGGTCGCAGGCTCAAATCTCAGTGAAACTTTTCCAACGCGACTCGAACCCAGTCCTCATGCGAAAAGAATAAAAGTCAACGCTCTGCCAAAAGTCGTGGGTTTTCTCTGGTTTCCTCCCACAGGGAAAGTTGACAGGGTGGGTTATAGGTAAAAGGGCCCACAGTAATTGGCATATGCTGTTGTGGTGACCCTGTCCTAGCTGGCAAAGCTAAACAAATAAATAAATACCTTTGGGGTTTTCCTGAGACCTCTGTATTCTTATCTTTCGTCCACAAAGTTCGGAATTGTTCATTTTAAGTGCAAGGGTCACAGAACTTGAATCCTAGAGGAAAGAATTATTGTAAATGATTAAAGTAATAATATTTTCAAAGTTGCATCCAATTTCTGAAGTCTTAGCAATTGCAGAGATGCCAAATACATTATATAGTATATATACCTTAAAAAGGACATAGCCGAAGCCTTTTCCAATTCCCGTTGTTGAATCTCTGATAACTCGAACATTTAATACGTCACCACACGGAGAAAAAAACTCGCTCAATGCTTCTTCCTTGATATCTAGAAGAAATGAAAGCTATCAAATTACCGGCTGGTAGTTTCAGCAAATAATGCCAAATATAAAACTAATGTTATTCCGAAAAGGTATAAGCATTTTAACAACACAAAGAAGACGTGTTGACATTAAAATAAATGTGTTTCTATATACATGATCGGCAAGAAATTGCTTATATGATCGGCGGAAAAGCAGGGTTTCCAATCTGAAAAAAACAGGGAAAGTCGTGACTGCCGATCACCATGATCGGGAACTTTGGGAATGTTATTTCAAGCCCTGTTCTAAAATATAGATGTGTTGCAAAAATACATACTGTTTTCGGAATAAAATTAGTTTTATAAATGAAAGCTGGGAAACGTCATTGCAAACGTCTATTAACTCAAACCCCCGGCAAAGGGTGTTTCTAAAAACCAAAGGGTGTTTCTAATCGAATCTGTTTCAAGTATACCTCAGTCCATATGCTCAGTCCTCATGCAACTGTAAACCTTGGCAGCTTATAAAGTTGAAATATCAAAACGATTTTGTGAGGTACCGCATGCAACCCAGATGCATGCGGACAATATTTTTAAAGACAAGATTTTAATTCAGTGGACATTTTTGCGTTAGTTGCTTTTTAAATATCATAAATTTACCCGCATTTTGCAAGACCGTACGCGTTGAATTTGTATACGTCTTTTCGGTGTTCGCGATGCCATCTTGCTGTGTGGGGCAAACACAATGGCAAAACCATTACCTCATCCCAATAGGAATACATTTCCCTGGGCCCATGGTATATATAGTTGCTCTATTGTGTTTGCCCCACTTGGCAAGATGGCGTCGCGAACATTATGATCAATTCCTTCTAAAACCTACCGAACATAAGATTTCCTACGAACACCGACCTCTTGTGATCATACTATAGAGAAATAAAGTCACATTGCTGCAATTTGTTCCTGTAAAATTTTAATGAATTTTGAATTGTTTCGAAGGCGGCCTAATTTTTAAATAAACAACGCATACCGTATTTACTCGTTTAAGAGCACAGGCGCTGGGTTTAAATTTCCAGTGTTAACGATGCGGCGCTTATTTGAGGGCGGCGCTCTTTGTAAAATATTATATTATTATTAGTATTAATAATATTATTGTTGTAATAAAATAATAATAATATTATAATTATAATTATAATTATAATAATGGAAACTTTATTAACTTTCAATAATATATACATACTACAATGATAAACCTAATAATAAAAATATTATTATTAATAATAACCGTATTTATTCGTTTAAGCGCCGCGGCGCTCCTAAAAATTTTTAATGTTAGCGATGCGATGCTTGTTCGAGGGCGGCGCTCTTTAGAAAATATTTTATTTGTAAGCAATAACAATAAACATTAACAACAAAATATAACAAATTAAAAACACTGAAGTGCAAGAGAAAAACGTTCTAAAGACTGCAACTTCATACCAAAGGTATTTTCTTCCGTAGTTGGGCATCGCAAACAATTTTTCAGGTGCATATGGTGCTTCGATTAAGCGCCGCGCTGTTGTGAATAAAGTGCGTCGCTTATTCGAAGGCGGCGCTTATTCGAGGGCGGCGCACTTAAACACTTTTGCTCTCATATGCGGCGCTTAATCGAGTAAATACGAATCAAGTTATTATTATGTTCGCTGGAGCAGAACAATATGTTCTTATTAAGCAAGGTAGGTTATTATTACGAAAATAATAACCTCTAACGAATAAGTACCTGCATGTTGTTCCACCTCAATGATTTCACACAACACTACCTCCAATCAAATTTCAATAAATATATACTGTACATGCAGGGTGTCCCAAAAAATGTTCCCTCTGTTGTTGATTAATTACTATAACTTATAGTTTTTGGGACACCCTGTAGGTCATTATCAGATTTAATGAATTTTCAAATGTTGAGAAACAATCAAACAAAGAATACACTTGAAAACGCAAAAAATGTTGGGTAATTTTATGCAAATAAGGAATTCGTTGGCTGGGAAATGTTATGCATTAATTAATTCGAGTAATGGGCTGTTTACATGATCCCTCTGCTGGAACGGGATAAGAGGCGATATAATTTTGACGTATTCAGCAAACCTGCATTATCTTCTTATAGTTATAGATTATAGTATAATTGCAAACGAAAGATTGCTCAAGACGCAATAATAATCTTCTTGAACTACGAGATCTTCTCGACAACATTCCAGTCCCTTTAACCGGCGTTTGAACTTTCGTTTAAGCCTAGTGACCTATTTCAATACATCAAAATCATCCCGCCTTCCATTCCGTCCTGGCAAATCGGAATCATGTAAACGGTCCTTCAGTCGGTTTGGTAGAAAATGTGGGTTGCGGATTGTCAACAGGCTTTTAGCCAGAAGGGCGTCCAGGCGTCCTGGGAAAATGGACGCCCAAATTCTGGGGAAAAAGGGAAATTATTTTCAATTATTTCCCTAAATATATTAATATATCTGAAACGAAATAGCTTCAATTCTCATTATTATACATTTGACATTTTGATCAATTCGATGGTGTACCTGGCTGAATGAAAACGTCGTAGTTGAATAAAGAAGCATAGCGGCACAAACTCACAAAGCCAAGTGTGTGTGAAAAATTTGCGAACAAGCTTGGAACAGATACTGACATGAAGTAACGTAAACTTCAAAGGTTTTCCAGAGGAACGTTTGCTCAACCCCTCCCCCCTCCCTTTACTGTATATATATAGATGTATCGTTGTACCGAAATTGGCCATGGACGCCCTCTTTTAGGACCCTGGCTAAAAGCCTGATTGTCAATAAAAGGAAACCTTGTCAATGGAGGTTTGAATTACAATTTTAAAAAAATAGAAATCCGCATTTTCTACCAAACTCCCTAAGTTGATGGTATACTGCAGCAGCTTGGTCAAGCAATATGTCGAGCTGTAATTCAAAAAAGCGCTATTTATTCGTAATAATCTACCTTGCCTAATAAGAACCTTTTTTGTTCTGCTTCAGTGAACATAATAATAACCTGATTTTATGCGCGTTGTTTATTACAAGGCCGTCTTCGAAACAATTGAAAATTCATTAAATATACTGTAGAGCGTTTGAACTCATTCCCCAGAGACCAACTCAAAAATTCTATAGCGGCCATGTTGGTGTTCCAGACAAAAGAGTCTAATTAAAATTCTTTTGAATTGGAACACCGACACGGCGGCTGTGACGTCATGTGCAAAAGCTCTATAGATAACATTTTACCTGTTTTGCACCGTCATCCACCCTGTCAACTCTGATGTGAAGATCATCAATCATTGTCCCATTGCTACAGTAAATATCGTTTTACATAAAATATTTTAAACTTTTCCTAATGACAATACTGCATATAATTGTTTTTGTTTGTGGAAACACCACGTAAATTTATAATAATAGTAGTAATAGTGCAGTAATAAATTTACGTGGTGTTTCCACAAACAAAAACAATTATATTTTATCGCCATGCAAACATTCAAAGAACTTAATACTGCATATGCTTAAACAAAACTAAACTATGATCTAAACTGAACTGAAACTAAACTAAACAAAAACTAAACATAAACGAAACAAACACTTGGGGTTCGAAGCTCAGTCATATAGTGTAGGATTTATACAAGTATTTTGGTTTACTACTGGGGTTTTTTTGGAAGACGATCGAGTTTTAGTAATAGTAGAAGAGAACTTCTTCAACTAAAGGTCCAAAACCTCACATCCTCTGGAAAATTCTTGATTTTGTCTCTATGCATGAAATAACATTTTCCACATCTTCCACAGACAGCACTTTTTTGGAAAAATGTAATAGTTTTATAATGTTGAAGGATTTTGTAGATGGAAATTTCGAACGCGAGTTTTATATACATCTACTCAGACCTAACCAGGAACAGCTTGCGACAAATGCAACTACATTGTAATTTCAAAAGAGTCAAAATGAACTCAAAAGAGCCGTTCTGGGGTCAAATTTTATTACCTCCGCCTGGACGTTATGTAATCATCTGGGTTTGTATGTGTGTATGCGTGTATGTTTGTGTGTATGTGTGTGTGTTTGTCTGTGAGTACGATAACTCAAGAAATACCAAACATATTCATACGAAATTTTTTTAATGCATTTCCCATCGCCTAAGGAAGAATTGATTAAAATTTGGTTGAATTTGGTTAAAAATTGAACGAGAAATGAACAAACGTTTGTCTTGCTTTTCCCGGTCAATTAAATAAAACTTTATACTGAATGCGTAATTAGGACGTGTATAATATATGCACCAGCCATTCAAATTCTAATAACAATAGATTACTTCAATAGTTTGCGCGTAGGGCGGAGGTATGCAGTCTCTGAGTGCCCTCTAGTTTTGACTGTTTTCAATTTACAGTGTGATGAGTATATAGAATAGGTCACTTTCTTCGGACAGACAGCATATGGTTATTTAAGTATACGGTAAACCCTGTATCAAGCTCCCATGCAGGGGGATTATTTACTGCAGTCGTGTTTAGAGTGTGTGTAGGTTATTCGAGGGAGGGAGAGGCGGCAAATCAAGAAGGGTGGGGTATTGTTTTGCCTGAAACGCAGTAAGTGAGAAATGCAGTAAATCATCGTGAATTTTCTGACTAATTGATAAATCTAGTCAATGATGTACACAGTGTTTCTTAGTTGTGGGCGCTTAATAGAGGATTTATGGTAAAAACGGCAAACCATTCTGTTATAGTTCACGCAGAAGGTTTTTGAAGCAAAATCACATGCTTGCTACTAACCAAAGCAAGTGCACCATTTGTAGCGTGGACAGGACAAAAATTAAATATGCGTTCTGGAAAGTTCGTTTTATACAGTACGTATGAAAGTTGAAGTTTGGCAGTTTGTTCAGACAAATATTCTATCAATATCTTGTGATCATCAAAGTCCTCAGCGTGACCGATGATGTTCTTGGTGTCGTGGTTGTAAAAAAACTTTTCATAGAAATCCATACCTTCACTTGGACGAAATTTGACAGTCGTTTTTAACTGTCCGTCAGCGGAGAAGATGTAAAGCGCATTTGAAAATTTTAAATTATCAGTCCACTGCGATGTTGTGAGTATTATTTCATTATCACAAGAAATAGACAATGACTCTATTACATAAAAGTCAGTATCAATCGGATGAGGTAACTCAGAGCTGTTTATCAGTTTTCCTTTGCAGTTACATAAATATACCATGATTTTGTCCTCATGTTTGAAACAAATGACAATATTTTTGTTATTGGTGACAGTAATGCGTTGAAAGCCTGACAGCCCTTGAAGAAATTCTAAAGAACAATGATGCGTATTTCTTCCATCTGTACTGTAGACTGACAATGTGTATCCATCTTTGTCGTCACGCGACAGAACGTACACGGTGTCGTTATCATCGATAGCCATACCAATGAACACACCGCTGGGCTGAGAATGTTCAGTGTTGTCTTCCAAAGGAGAAAGACAGTACGGCTGCAGCTTACCTGTCGTTGTGTCGAGTTTTTGAACACCACGTCTGTCATCTGTAAAATAAATGAGATCTCCTTCTGTGGTTAACACAAGTGTTTTTTGAACACAGATGCCTTTGTTTGATGCACCGGTTAACAGATCATTGTCAGATACTACAATGTTCCAAGGTGGTGTTATTTGCATTTCTTTCATATTTGGTGCACTCTCTTTCTTGAAATGAATTGGATGGACAACTCGTTTACCACATTCTATCATTGGCCAATCAAAAACAGCCATTCTTTGCTTTGTAAACTTCGAGATAAAATCAGCCAAGATCAAATTGATCATCGTTACGGTTTCCACGATTTCCGCTCGTGAGTCTTTCTTGAAACCTGATTTGAACCATGATTTTATTCCTGTTCCAACGTGCACTGAAAATATTTCCTTTATAGCTGGCATATCATGCAATTCTCGCAGGTACTGTAAACAGTCCGTCGCCGCGACTTCCGGGCGGTCCAAATGTTCCAGTATTCCGCTTGCGATGCGTACTTTACTCGCTAAAATTCTCTCTTCCGTACTCAGCGCTGCGTTATGAAATGCTCGTGTTGCTTCTTCCCCGGCCTTTTCAAAGGATTTTTTAGCCAACTCGAATAGTTCACTTGACTTGATCTTCAGTTTCCCAATGGCATTGGCCAGTGCAAGTGCGTCTTCTACAGTCACCGACTGTTGAGCTGGCTTCTTGTCGGTTGAACTTGCCCCAGCGCAAGCTTTCGTTGTGCCTTGTGATTGCTTTCCGTCATTCAGTAATTCAGATGTAGATGGGTTTTCACTCTCAGAAGACTCGCCAAAAGACATGTTTAGACGTTGGATGCCTTGTTGTAGGAAACTAATGCTCGCACAAAGATCTTTTCTCGAAATAGCATCAAGTTTAGATTTGATGTCGTCCAATTCACGAACAATCAAACCTCGAAACTTTTGATCAGTGAGACCTCCATCTTGGAGTTTCTCAGCGCTATAAGCACGAAGTTTGTTCGATATTAAACCGAAGGTAACCTTCAACAAACCTGTTATCACTTCAGACATCGTATCATAACCAAGTCGAGTTAAAAGAGTGTCCCTATATGTCGTGTGTCGTGTGTCGTGGGTTAAAAGTCGTGTGTCGTGGGTAAAGTCGTGGGTAAAGTCGTGGGTAAAGTCGTGGGTCATAAAATGTGCTAAAAACGCATTTTTTCACGAAAATATTATTTTTATTTTTAATATTTTTTTTCGTACTTTTTCCTTTTATGCGCAAAATTAAAAATTAGGAAAATTTAACGCAACAAATCTCCAGTAATAAAATAATGTGTACGTTACTGTAGTATAACAAGTAAATGTTTCCATTTCGTATAGTCTAATAGTAATAAGACTATCGATGTATCAGTTTGATGATATAGGTTTATTAGCTTTCGAAGTGTTATGGTCCTATCACGAACGTCGCGAATAACTATGTCGATTGCACATCATGTCTGATACAAAGCTATAAATTGTACGCTGTAATTAATAAGTGGCTAACGCTCGAGCCGCAAATTTTGCCATTTTATCTCCTACTGAGTATATGCCGGTTCGTGGCCTTTAAAGATAGACACTGAACATTTCATGTGTATGTGGCTTTAGGAAATATTCCATAAATTGCTACGATTTGGGATGATTTCCCGATTGAAAACCGAAATGATTTGTGCGATGTCGGGCTATTTGCCGACAACTAGCGCGCTAGCCGCTGTTATGTTGACAGAATATGATATAGGCCTACCTCTACACTTTTCAGCCGTAATACATATAAATGCGCGCATTGTAATCATATACATATCGTTTAATTTAGCTTCAAAAACTTGATAAAAAAACATGTTATTCGTGTTGGTTCCGGAGCGCAATGCCAATGGTGTGATCGTTGCCAGAGCACATGGTAGCCTATATATATCATGTATGCAACTCCGGCGGAAATCTTGCTTATTTCAGTCTAATAAAGTCAACTTTTTTTCTTTGATAAAGTGCGCAACATGCTGCGCATTTTACATTTAACAAAATACGGCAATTTTGATTTTATCAAGTTTTTGAAGCCGTAAATTAAACGATATGTATATGATTACAATGAGCGCATTATGTGATTACGGCTGAAAAGTGTAGAGGTATTATATTTATGATATTTTTCAAAATAACAGCGGCTAGCACGCTCGGTCGGCAAATAGCCCAACATCGCACAAATCTCGGCGCAAATCCGATTTCGGTTTTCAATCGCGAAATCCCAAATCTTAGCAATTCATGGCATATTCAGTACGAACGCCACATCACATGAAATGTTTGTCTATCTTTATTAAGGGCCACGAACATATACTAGGACTGAGATAAAATAGCAAAATTTGAGACTCGAGCGTTGGCCACTTTACAGTCCGCTTTACACTCAATACAGCGTACAATTTATAGCTCACTATGTTTGTATCAGACATATGCCGTCGACATAGTTATTCGCGACGTTCGTGATAGGGACTATAACACTTCCAAAGCTAATAAACCTATATCCTATAACTTAAGACATTTTATCATCAAGCAATATATCTATAGACTTATTAGACTATACGAAACGGACACATTTACTTCTTATACAATAGATAACAGCAAGATAAGAAACAACATGTATATTATTTTATTACTGGAGATTTGTTGCGTTAAATTTTCCTGTATTTATGTAGCGCATAAAAGGAAAGGGTACGAAAAAAATATTAAAAATAAAAATAATATTTTCATGAAAAAATGCGTTTTTAGCACATTTTATGACCCACGACTTTACCCACGACTTTACCCACGACTTTACCCACGACACACGACTTTTAACCCACGACACACGACATATAGGGACACTCGAGTTAAAATATGAGGAAATATTTTGATGACAAATGCTATATATTGAGACAGTCACAAGACAGTCAAGTGATTCAGTTCCTGGTATATCAAGTTTCTGATGTGTTTGCAACATTCCTTTTTAGTTGGTTGACAGTAAGCCCCCCTGGAGGCTTAATAGAGAATTTCTCGTATATTTAACTAACATATTCTGCCTGTGTAAGAAAGTGGCATAGTTTGAACACTATAAATACCACAGCACCAATATAACTGCTAGTGTTTAATTTCCTGTTGGGTCAAATAAAGTTGAAATATGCATGGGATCTTCACCAAAGACCATATTCAATGATCTCGAGAATTTAATTGCTAGACTTTTTTGAACAAGGTCAACCAACTAAAAAAATTGTCAAGGTCAACCAACTAAAAAGGAATGTTGCAAACACATCAGAAACTTGATATGGCAGGAACTTAATCACTTGACTGTCTTGTGACTGTCTCAATATATAGCTTTTGTCATCAAAATATTTCCTTATATTTTAACTCGACTTGGTTATGATACGATGTCTGAAGTGATAACAGGTTTGTTGAAGGTTACCTTCGGTTTAATATCGAACAAACTTCGTGCTTATAGCGCTGAGAAACTCCAAGATGGAGGTCTCACTGATCAAAAGTTTCGAGGTTTGATTGTTCGTGAATTGGACGACATTAAATCTAAACTTGATGCTATTTCGAGAAAAGATCTTTGTGCGAGCATTAGTTTTCTACAACAAGACGCCTGCTCAGGCGTTCACACTGACCTGAAAATGACGACATACGTGCTATGATGCAGTATACAAGAACTACAAGAATCAAGTCGTAAACCGCAAGCAAATTGCATGGATTTTTTAAAAAAATAAAAGACCTTTTCGGGAGACCTATGGTGCAAAGCTATAACTAGAAGTTACTATCGCAAGGAAAGTGCTGCCTTTTTGCCACATGATCTGAATGCAAAAGTTTGTATTTCTAAACAATTCTCTAAAGGGAAGTTTACTTTTGACCCAATGGTATGACCCAATGGCATCATTTCCACGTTTCATCATTGGTAGAATGGCAGGCCTGCACATGAAGGTTATATCCCCTATGTTCCCTGCTTGTTTCTCGTTCATCATTTAATAAGCAAGTGGATATTAAGGTCTATACTAATCTATTAGCTGGCAACACACACTACTTTCAGTAATAACTCTGACTAACGCCAGACAAATTTACACCGTGTACCGCCAGACGATTTTACTTGTCAGTGGTAGAGTACTGTCGGTAAATAGTTTAACAAACACATCTGTCAATGTCTAGTATTAAACCATTAGCTGGCAATACACCCTACTTTAGTATTTACTGTCTATCTACTTTAGTATTTACTGTATAGACAATTGCACTGCCAGCAAAGTACTGCCTGTATTAAAATGGGCTAATTTCGCGTCACGCCCCAATTCAAAATTTTACATTTTTACGATTTTTGTTGTTTCTAATTATAAATATCTCAGCGAGCATCCCCCCTTCCCTTTGTAATCCTGCGGGGGCGTCAAATGCCGTCAAAACATGACACAAACCAAAACAATTTTTTAAAATATCGGGTTTTCGCACGCACACGCCACGTTGATGCTTGACCACATTTTATAGCCCGATCGATAGTGTGAAACAGTGTAGAAATAGTGTTTTGGATTCTGGTTCCAATAATACTATTACGAAAAAGATGTGTCCAAATGGCCGAAGTTTATATGTTCGGCGAAATGTATGGCTAGTTGGCATTTACATTGTTCCTTATATTAATAATAATAATTTATTCATAGCTTTCTTGTATTGAAATTCGCGTCGAACTAATGTTATTGTATTATAAAGCAAATGAGAACCATACAATAAATGTTTTAGTCCTTGTTGGTATTTTGAACGCACCGCTTTATCTTTACTGTAGCTAGCGCACAAAGCTCTTCTCGCGGATTATATTTTGCGCAGTACTAAAATTTGCGCACCCAGCGCTACACGAATTATAGTACTGCGCGAATTTTAATACATGTACGTAAGATATAATGTCGACATTTGGCTAAAACTGTCGTAAGGAATTAGGAGATTTGTTCAATTAAAACTACGCTGTGTAGTCAAATTGTCAACCTTAACTTGTCCTTGTTCATATTTCAATATATTGTATAAATTTGCTGGGTTCAAATTTTGGTGTTTTCGAGTCGTTTAATACAAAAAGAAAAACATTAATTCAACACGTAAGAAAGTCCAGAGTGCGACACAAAAATGAACACAAGTACACAACGGATGTTTATGAGTCTACAACGTATATTTATAGTTGTTTATTAAAGTCAAACTGTCAAACCTTTAACTTGTCCTTGTTAATTGTATTCCACTATATTCTATGTTAGGATAGGGAGATAGGGACTCAGGAGGTCTGAAAGTGGTAATTGTGCGCGTGCGTACAAGTGTATGCGCTAATAAAGAAAGATGTACCACAAGCATGGCATGAGCCGGCTTCTACGTACATAGATACGAGCTTGTTACGGTGAAAAGTAAATCAAGCAGTCGAGGAATCGATGGCATTTGAACCGATGGCATTTTGGCTTAATCGTTGCACCTTGAGCCTGCGATGCGCTAACGCAAACTCCATTTCTCGACGAAAAAAACAGAAAAAGGGGGATTTAAGACACTTGACCTTTCAGGTCAGTGTAATTATTGGTGGAATATTTTATGTTTGATCTCTGATTCTACTAAAACAATTAGATTACTCTCGATTTCAGGATAAAAAGTTTGCGTAATCCTGCTGGGAACAGACCTTTTCGAAGGTAGCTTCACAACCTCGTCTCAGGCCTCTTTTCGCGCCGTTTTGGTTAGTACAGTACGTCATACTTTTCCGAATGGTGCGGTTACTTGACAAATTTCGATAGTTCACGCGATGTTTTTTGAACTATAAATTAGTATCTATATTGTCGACCTTTGTATAAGCTTTGTTTTCAGGTATTATTTATAACTACCTCCGCCAGGTTAAGTTTTCATCCGCGTTTGTATGTATGTGCGTGTGTGTGTTGTTAGTATCTATATAGTCGACCTTTGAATTGTATAAGCTCTGTTTTCAGGTATTATTTATAATTACCTCCGCCAGGTTAAGTTTTCATCCGCGTTTGTATGTGTGTGTGTTTTCTGTCAACACGATAACTCAAAATCTATCAAACGTCGACATTTGTGCGACTATAATGGACATTACCAAACGACAAATTGATTAAATTTTGGTTAAAATTGGATGAGAAATTAGCAAAGGTTTGTTTTGCTTTGCCGGCAAATTTAAAAAAAATCTTTACAGTGGAAATCTTGCAATACAATTTTCGCTTTTAAAACAATCGCACTGTAAATATTTTTTATTAAATTTTCTCAATAGTTGCAGAACATCATGCTCTATTGGTATATGAAATAAAAAGATGGGTCACCGAATTCATTTTTCAGATAAAGACAATTTTGTGGCTAAAATAAGCCGGTTTTATAGCTTCGTCATGTTGCCATGACAACAGTGACATTATCAAAACCGAGTTCTAAATATTCCAATGATGTTAGATATTGGCGTCAAGTAGAAAGTAATGCACAATCTACATTAATAGTCTTGTACTTGCAGTTGTGCAAATATAGGCACAACTGCAGGGAGCTACCTTAATTCGCTGGCGGAGGTATGCAGTCTTCGAGTACTGTCTAGTTTTAACTTTATTTCCATATACAGCAAATATCCCAATTACCAAGACCGCGAGCCTAACCTGCGAACGGGTATACTCCGGGTACGAGATTGTCTTGGGAAAGGTCTATTCAAATTAGCGGGCAGTTCAGTGAGCTGTGGATATGATGGCAAGATGATAAAACTGTAAAAAGTTAATGTCAAAAGCTCTTCAACTACTACGGCGAACGAATTTTTATTGTCATATCATTCCAATAAAAAACCCTTATAACAATGTCTTACCAGTCTGGACTAAAACATTGGCAAGATTAAAGTGAAATGACCACAGATCATCAGACTTCACTTCTTTTGCAAGATCAATTGTTTTATAAAATAACTTCCTGGCCTCTTCCGTATCTCCAGCTTCATTATATGCGACTGCCAGGTTATTGAGTAACAGAACTACCTATAAAGATTACAGCGTTTGATTACAAACAATCACAGTACCACATCAAGGGGATTAAGGGCCTGTGCATGGGCTTACCCGGTCACTTGGGTTAATAAAGCTCTTATTACGGCTTTGATAAACACCCAAAATGACATTTCAATTCAAAGTTGAATTAGCCTTTCTCACGCCGGCATTTTTGGGGAACTGCCTTTTCCAAATCTGAGATTGTACGCAGTGAATACGGGATTTGTATAACTGTAATTGTGCATGAGTATAATCATTATAAGTTAATTTACAGTTAAATATTTGAAAAAATGCTTTCACATAGCTTAGATTTTTGACGCCCAAAAATGGCGAATTTGGCCTTCGTGAGAAAGGCTAATCAGCTTAGTTTGATTCCAGCATGGATAATAATATAAATGGATAGGAAACTAGCTGACGTGACCTAATGTTTTCAATGGGCTGATGGCGTGGTTGGATGTTGAAACCTAGTTGCAAATCAAATTCTCAAAAACGGCATGTTAGCAATAATACAGCTAAACATTTTAGTCAAAGAGCAAATAAATATAACTACGCCATTCTACGATGAGATCTCTAAGTATTCCCAGTCAATTTTAGCAAATATTTCAAGCACTAAACAGTGAAAAATGCAACGCAAATTTCGTGTAAAAAAATACAAAACAAAGACGAAAAACATTTACCTTGAATACTTTGTCGTGGCTTAGGCATGTTTTTAAAACAATTAGACCAGTTTATGCTTCAATATTACTCTTTTAAAGCAGAAAATATAGCGAAACAACAAAAATGTTGAGAACTTTGGCAATACGCGTGACGTCACAGATTACAACTAGGTTTAGACTATGACGTCAGGAAGTTTCCTATCCAGTTATTTTACAATCCATGATTCCAGTAACAGTACAAAGTTCATTCAAACAATCTTTTAACGGTCGGGAAAATTTTTTTTCGTGACACGATTCATCCCGACATTGTGTCACGCCCCTAAGAGATCGGTTTGGGTACTAAAGTCCAGTGGTACTTGTGTAGATGACGCAACTACCTAAAAATATAAAGCGAACTTCCAATCAATGGAGTTTCGAGCGCTCGAAACGTCGACGTTCTACTTATATTCTTCGGGATCATTTACACAAGTTCACAATTTGTATTCTACACTGGCATGTGCAGCTCATGCAACTTCCTCATCAAAATTTATAAAACTGTTGGCCAAACGTCGGCTACATATATCAATGCATGTCTTGAAGAGTGTATATATAATATATATATTGTAGTGTACAATATAATATTGTACGATAAGCAAATCTCTGAAACGTTTGTTTTAACGAATTTGCATGTAACTTTTAATTAGGGTGTTCTAACTTAGATTAAACCAATTTGGGCACACTTGCTATTATAAGAGGGAGCACACATCATGCCAGTTCCAGCCTCCCACCCACAGGAAAGCGACATTGACATTGTGCTTAAATATTACTTTGACTTAGTTTTTAAACGTTAAAATGTTTACTACACCTGCTGATGTTTTGTTCCAAACACTTTTCTTGATATTTCCAAGGCTTCAGTGAATAAACTGATTGCTTTGTTTGCGTCCCTTTGAGAGATACGATACTTGCCATAACTTTCAAGACATATACCAAGGAGAGCTGCACTACAGAAAAATGAAAAAGATAATTTTTTATCTTGCGATTAGAAGATCAACATCCGATGTTAAAGATTTTATAACAATGGTAAATTTAGTCTCGGTAAATATTAATTTAATTTGGACGACGCAGCGCAATCAGTGCAACAATTCTCCAATATATCTAGCTATTGGGCTGGAAAATGTTGCATGCAACCTAAAATCGCATTTTGGAAGGAATATTTTATAAAATCTCAGAAATGAGATTTTCCCTATTTTGGAAGGAATATTTTATAAAATCTCAGAAATGAGATTTTCCCAATTTTGGAAGGAATATTTTATAAACAGATTGGTCAATACTGAAAAACTCTGTCAACCAAGGGTGGTCAACCAAGCACACGTTAGAGGCTAAAGCCATGCAATGGACATGCTTTAATAGGCACAGAAATTTAGATAGGATCGACAATAAATTTAATGAAATTGCATTACAAATTAAACAACCTGTTCATATCAAACTTCTCATTTTCGTTCACCTTTCTTCTTGCATTATTTACGCACCACGTAAATCCATTTTCTGCAAGCTCATGTCTACATTATGTTAGAGATGTAAAATAGTAGAATGATGTAAATTATACCACACAACGAAAAAACCATTAGTTTAACAAACTGGTAATTTTTTTGGGTACACAATATTCAATATATTAACTGAATTGATCATTCGTTCCGTTTACGGTAATAAATCATCCAGGGACAATGGATTATCCAAAGGACAATAACACTCTCAAAGGCCAGAAAATCATACAAAGGCCAAAGGACCATGCATCCAAAGGACAAAAATCATCCACAGCCCAAAAAATGATCCAAAGAACAATCAATCATCCAAAGGCAAAAAAGTCGTCCAAAGGCAAAAAAGTCGTCCAAAGGCCAAAAATCATCACAGCCCAAAGAATCATCCAACGAATAATCAATCATCCAAAGGCAAAAAAAGTCGTCCTGCAAAGGCCAATAGAATCAACCAAAGACAATCAATCGTCCAAAGCCAAAAAAATCATCCGAAGGCCAAAAATCATCCGAAGGCCAAAAATCACCCAAGGCCAAAGAATCATCCAAAGGCCAAAACTCATCTAAAGGACAAAAATCATCCACAGCCCAAAGAATCATCCAAAGAACAATCAATCGTCCAAAGGCCAAAAATCATCCAAGTCCAAAAATCGTCCGAAGGCCAAAAATCATCCGAAGCTTTCAAAGGTGATTCCAAAGGCAAAAAATCATCCAAATTTGCTGGCCGCTGATCAGAATGCTCCTTTCGCCATTAGATGACGTTTTAATCTTTAAATGATTCATTGGCGTTTCATTTAGATTATTCATTGACTTGCATGACTGTTTGGCCTTTGAATGATATTTTGGCCAATAAATCATCCAAACTAGGTAAAAATATCATCCGCAGGCTAAAGAATCACATAAAGAACACAGAGTTATTACACTTGCTGTATTTAATTCCCATCATAATCAACTAATCACAAAACCTGTTCATATAGGTATGGGGTGGCGCTCTTGCGTGGGAAACCATGCCATTAAACGAAAACTTAAAATCTTCCCATAAATCTACTAGGACATGCACAAACTGAAATTCAATTCACTTCATTCAAATTGCCAATAATGGCGAACGAATGCATGAGTATAATGTACTGTTTTCAATTAAGTCAGGTTCAGGTGTTTGAAAACATATTTGAGCATAACAGCTGTTCTAGGTAATTTTAAGTAACATGCACTGAATCTTTAGGTAAACTATTTTATGACATCGGTTACTGTAGAAGCATTTCATTCGTACCTTTCCTGCTCAGCATAGATACTGGCCAATTTTAAAGAAATTTCTATGACAGCATCGTCATCCTACAAATATAACCACTACAACAGTCAGAATTATATTTGTTGAGGTTTTCAATTTTAATATAATTATAACGAGCCCTTAAATCAAAACGTATAATACAAGTCACTACCTTCTTTGCACCATGAGATATTAAAGCCTGAACAGTTTGTTTATAATAATCTTCAGCTTCATCTAACTTTCCCAAATTGTGTAGCAGATTGGCTATCTAATTTATAAAAAAACATGACCATGATCTTATGGTGTCTTCTATAACCAGCCTTTAAATCCTGAGAACAATATAGAAAAAGCAACAAGATTTACCTGATCAATAATAAAGACAAATTTTGTAGTCAACGTTGACATTCTTTGATGAGATTGAACTTCTGCATCAATAAGTATTTTCACTCTTTGTAATGCTTCCTTATACAGCTTGACAGTCACTTCATTCTTCCCACTGCTATGTGACTCCTGTATGCAAATTACACAAACTGTGGGTTACGCCAGACATTCCCTCCCTGACGAGTAATGAACTGTAGCAATTGATAGATAAGAATTGAAACATATGTAAATTTAGATGGCCGCCTGTGCCATGTGTCGACTTCTCGTCTGGTCAAAACCACGACAAACAAGCAGTGATATACAGCAATATGATTGTCAGTTCATTTTGCGCACATATACAGATATATATCTCCCTTGGTAATTACTTGCCAAGCCTACATGTATAAGGCTACAGAAACAAAAGCATGCCAAAAGCCATGCCCATCATATTTTTCAGTAAAACATGGGTTTAAAAGGCACTTATCAAGAGTTAACAACATCTTCATCGTTAGAAACAACAAGAGGTCAGGGCTCATTAACCCATACTGATTTATCGTTTGAACACCCCTTCACCCCCATGGTATGGTATGCTGACCCCTTGCATATTATCACTTTATGTTTACGGCAGTAACCGATAAATATCTTTGTGAGTAGAGATGTTTACTGACCAGAAAGTAGTTTTATTTATGACAAACTTTTTTAGCCACTTAAACTCAACAGATGACCCAATGCTACCGCTAATTATTAAACAGCCATCCACGGGGAATGGCGTAATTAGGCCACTTAAGGGACCGGTCATTATTTATGGCAGGGGTGGGGGCCGAAGAGAAAGTATAATGAAGCCGGAAAAAATCATTACCCCACCTTTTTCGAAACAAAGTTTCTAGCTACCCCACCGGTGGAATGCCAGAAAATTTTTTTAC
>CACRXK020003050.1:0-13307 GCA_902702795.2 Paramuricea clavata | reverse complement strand
ACCCCACCCAAACCTATTTTGTTGCAATGTCAAAGGTTCAGACATACAATATGTAATGAAACAGTTTAGTATTTTGTATGCGTATTACTCATCAAGGTACAAAATTGCCCTTGATGAGTAAGATCATCTGCTGTTAGAGAGTAAATAATAATTATTATAGGGTGCTTTGACCACAGTGGACATTATAATTAAAAGGGAATAGGATTGATTGGTAATACTTATTTACCAATATCCCTTGCCCCTTATTTCTTGTGGAGTAATTAAAGCACACAACAGTCATGCCTTTATATTATGGGTTAGCCCTACAATAGCAAGGTACTATATGAAGAATTATAGTTATCTGAAGGCTTAAAATTTGTCTACTTGTAAAATTTAAATATGAATGGGTTTTTATAGTTTGTATTCAACGCTATATTCCCTTTTCACGAGATAGTGCAATATGCTAGTCCCATGCATAAACATATATTAACCAGTCCATATGCTTCAATATTTTAGAACACTAACCGTATTTCACCACCCTATCTCTTTCCCACTTTAAAGTTTCACTGTATATAATTTGGTTTCTTTCACATTCTTGCATTTTTTTATTAATTAAAATGCAATTTTATTTTGAAACAGTTTCACAAAATATGTGCTCACCCATGATTGCAACTATCTAAATTCTAAAATCTCCTCTGAAATTCCTTTAATATTTCCTTACTATAGACAATCACATGTATTATCACGGAATTTTAAAGGAATCCTTAAGAATTCCCAAGGAATTCTTGTAGTTTATGAAATCAATTTAATATTTTAATTCGTAAACAATACAACGATACTAAAGTATTTGTCCCATGTGAGAATATCTGAATTTAGAAAGTTACTGTAAATTAATGAGAAAAAGTTGCTGTTATACAGTGTGAAGATAAAGATATTCATCCGAATTCCAAGGATGATTATATAAACAATTAAATTAATCTGTAAAACGGGTAAATAGATTTATCTTATTTTATCTTATTCTAGTAAAGAAAAACAGCTAGTTGCCAAAGGCTAGAGATGAACATATTGAGAACTAGCCATTATATTGGAATGATTCTCCAGATTCACAAGGGGCATGGGGCATATTTCATGACTTAATTGCTACCTGAATTGTCCACATGGTTTACAAGCACATACTGGATATAAATATTAGTTATGCAGTATCAAGTGTAGATGCCCGAAAATTAAATCCTGAAAATTTAATAGACTGTACATATACTTTTTGAGATATGTAATAAGAGGATGTTTATATGGGGGTGAGGCTGGATGCCCGGGGTTAGGGGCTACAGACTTAAGGTCACTTTTCCTGAAGCAAGATCTCGGGCTAAAGGGGCGGGATCTCACTTAGCTATAGCTGGGCCCGCTCTTTACCCATATATACACAAGGTGAACTTTAGTAAGAAATAACAACAAAGGCAGGATCTTGCCAAAACTGGGCCAGCTTGGGTACCCTGGGGATGGCTTGCAGTTGCACCATATAAACAGCCCCTATATATAGGCAGTATATATTTTGTCTGGTAATTGGAGTCTTTGGAGATTTTGTGTGTAAATGAATATAAAAATAACCCTTTACGGGTGGGTTGAGGGGGGTGTTTCTGTCAGCATTTTGGAAAGCAATAATATTTTATTAAAAAATTAGAATAATCACATATTAAATTCTGATAGTAGTATATATTTTATTGTGTGTGATTAAAGTAAGGTTATGTTTTTTTACCCCACCTCTGCATGCAAGGATTTTTTGGCCACCCCACCTAAAGCAACTATTATTTTTCAGTTACCCCACCATTTTCTCTTCGGCCCCCACCCCTGCCATAAATAATGACCGGTCCCTAATGGAGAAATACCATCAGTGGACATTGGGCGTGGTCAAAGGTTCTACTCTAAATAACTGGTAACAGCGAGAAATGTTGAAAAAACAGACGTTTTTATAAATCAAAAAAGGAAGAAAACGAAGCAGAAAGTTTCATAATATATGACAACAACTAGAGGTGGTCGTTTGATATAGAGATAATCGACAGTAAGTTTAATATGGAAAATATTTGGATTTGAAGAGTGACCGCGTTTAACAGAAACTGGTTGCGAAATAGAACACCGTTTAATAGAGGTTCTACTGTACTAACAAAATCTCAAATGATCTCACTTGGGCAATTTTAATAAGTCCATCCAACTCTTCCATTTCCCTATCACGTCTATCATTTTCAAGTTTCTTGCTCCAGCCATAAAGAACACCTCCACTAATACCTAGTTAGAAAATGTTCATTTAGTTAAAAACTGCGATCTCTACAAATTATGCAACTCCTGAAATATACAAAAATGACTTCGACGTTTAAGCCGGTTTTCCACTTCAAGCGTACCGCACCGAAACATATCAAAAACATTTTTAAATTTCAAAATTTAGTGAATGTTGATTGGTTAATACTGGCGTAGTACGCCAAAAAGTTGACTTGCGGCGAACTTTTCGTTTTGATACGCGAATACACCCGGAAATACGTGGATCTATCAACCTCTTTTCAATCTGCGCATGTTCGCCAGAACGTTTCGGTACGGTACGATTGAAGTGGAAAACTGGCTTTAGAGTGAAGGCCCTTCCAGATTTGCTACTAGTGAGTTTGGTAAATACAACCGCAACATCAATGAAGACGTCAGGGTTGGAAAAAATAGGCGATCACACGAGCACTGCTCGCAGGAAATGTTAAACAGCTGCAGGAAATTTATTTGAATGAAGATTTGTTATTGAAAATTTGAAGGAAACCTCAACACCCCATGTGTCCCACCAGGGACGCCGAAACGATGTGAAAGCAAGGGGGGAAGATTTTCGTGAAAGGGCACTTTTGACTGATTGATATATACTAAGAGATGTTTGCAAAACATTGGGAGTTGAACTTCGCCTAATCCGTTTTCCATTTATTGGATGATAGGGGTGTGAGGGGGTTCTCCGCCAGGCGATTGTGCTATTCTTGAAGCTCCATGACTGCATTTCTTGCGTTTTCTGAAGCAAATTCGTAAAAGAATTGCACTAACATTTCCGACAATTCGCTATTTCGCCAAGGCAATCCTTTAAATTGAAAAGGCACCTTTGCCCCCCTTGTCCCTCCTGGTAAAGGGCAACGGGGGCGGCTGCCCCTCCTGCCCCCCCCAGTTCCGGCGTCCCTGTGTCCCACCATGCGCGCAATAACAAATGGTTGACAACAATTATTCCTCGAATTTAAGGCTACGTTTCACTGTACTGGATAGCTTTCCGTAGTGACGTAAAAAAACAGCTATCCGTACCTTCTAGGAACGCTATTTTCAGAGGAATTATTGCAACGGAGACATGTTGTTTCGCTCGATTCTAACATTCCTTAGTCCTATCTCATCATGCTATATATACACTAGTCTTGCACATATTCCGACTAAATTATGGTTTTGAATAACTTGGGCTTGGAAAGGTCAAATGGTACCAGCAAAAAGTTAAGTACGCAGATGGGAAGAGTACCGCGTACCTAAGTGGTACGCGACTGGAAAAAAAAAGACGTACCAGGCCGTAATATTGGCGTACCTCCGGTACGTAGGTACGCGATTAACGCGAATTCGCACCCTGCTTGAATATGCCAATACGCCATGAGTTGTTCAAACTGTTACGTTATATTTTCTTAAAAACTCATTAATAATTCATAAACCTTGTGGCAAATCATGTCAGCCATAATATGTCACGTGGAGTGACTTTATACACACGTGAAAATCTCACAACTTGTCAACAAGATGTGTTCGCAACAGACTTGTGGCAAGCTTGCTAACAAGTTGTAACAATGCAGTTATTTTATCAAGTTGCGTCATTCACAACTTGTTGACAAATTGTTGAATTGCAGGACGATAACAAGTTGTTGGAACAACTTGTAACAAGTCTGTTGAGCTCAACAATCTTGTAGCAAGTTGTCAACAAGCCGTTGACAACTTGTCAACAAGCTGGCAACAAGCAGTGTGAACACATCCTGTTGACAAGTTGTTGGAACAGCATTGCTACAAGTCTGCTGCAGGTTTGTTACAACATGTGCGTTTTTACGTGTGTATCTGATAAAACTCATCTTCATTAGTATTCTTTATTAATGCTATTCAAGCTAAGCTATTCAAAACTAAGCGCGCTTTCCATTTAATGGCGTGACCGGTCAGACCCAAATTGTTTTTCTCGGTATCAATGGAAAGAGCTGGTCTATATTTCTCAAATTCTAGCGAAAATGGACCTCATTCAAATGTTATCTAAATTTTCCGGTCAGACAGGTCTGAAGCCCAAATGTTTTGTGTTCCACTCAACAATTTGACCGTTCTGACCGGTCTGGCTGTGTTAATGGAAAGCGCCCTGAGCTAAAACTAATTACTAAGCTATTCAAAACACTCGTTGTCGTGTTTTATCTGATAAAACACCCCTTCTCGTGTTTTAAATAGTACATAATTTTCATGGCTCATTTTATATCACGCCAACAGTTAAAACGTTCGAAGACGATTGGAATGTTTTATGACTGACTATTGCTCCCGTAAGGATTGTTTAAAATAAAGATAAGTACTTTTAGGAGACAGATAAGATCGTTGGCGTTGCCGTTGTCGGTTGCCAATTAAACTCTCTACTAACTTCCAGACGAAGGCCTAGCTTCGCTCGAAACGTCAAAGACTCAAAGTTATTTTTGTAGTTTCAGGTAGTTGCATTGCCTTTAATGCTTTATTTCATGAAATCGCTTGAAAGAAACAGAACGTATTTGTTTTTCCTACAGTATTAAACATACTGATCCTGAGATAATTTCGTTTCATGATAACAAAGATAAGAAACATTCGCGTATACCTCATTTTCTATAAATGACATCAATATGACGTCAGTTGCTTTTTTCATCTCAACAACGAAACATGGAAATATAAATCCATAAATCCATAAATTAAAGAAGCTACTGACTACTGTACAGTTTTATGAGTATTTTTAAACGTTCATTTTTAATACTGTTAGCTTTCATTCACATTTGCCTCTACTCTCGTTCCCTTTCAATATAAATGATCACTTTTATCCGAGTTTCACTTGCATTGGCTTTTACTGACACTCACTTTTATTTGTGTTGACCATCTCACTGTCACACTGATGTTTTATTTACAATTCAGTTTTCGTGGATTACATCACTCATCAGCTTTCATGATTTTTGTTGCGTTCACGTTTATATGCGATTGTTTTCATTTGTGTTCGTATTTTTTTAAATTTAGCATTCGCTTTCATTGAAGATCGTTTTCACTTTTCTCAATTTCATAAGTGTCCATATTCTTGGGGACTTCAGGTTCGCTTTCATTAACATACACAACAGTTCGATAAAAAATTTCAGGCTGGCGAAAATTTGGTCTAACCCAAACTTCCTTGATTTTTAGTTAACTCTCTCTAATGCCAAATAATTTTACTCTTCAACTAAGGAAAACGAGTTATGCATAATTGGGTTTTATTATTAATGTAAGGAGCATAATGGTACACTTCTACATAGGCGTACAAGACAGGGGGCAGCAACTGCCCCCCCCCCCCCCAACTTTAGAAACCCATGGAAATTTAGGCAAATGCTGGGAAAAATCAAGAATATTTGGGCAGATTTAACAGAAAATATGTTAAATTCAGGTTATTTCATTACAATCCTCCATAAAAATTTGGGCAAACTTTCAACTGTCCCCTGGAAAGCATCAGTCCTGTATGCCTATGCACTTCTATACTTATTATTATATTTATTTAACCCATTGAGTGGCAGCACTCTCCCCCTGATGAGTAAAATCATCTGGCATTAGACAAAGTAAAATAATAAAGAATGGCGCACCTGAGCGCATTGCCACTTAAAGGGTTAACAGGCTTTGAGTGGCAGGACTCTCCCCCTGATGAGTAAAATCGTCTGGCATTAGACAAAGTAAAATAATAAAGTAGGGCACACCTGAGTGCATTGCCACTTAAAGCGTTAACAGGCTTTGAGTGGCAGGACTCTCCCCCTGATGAGTAAAACCGTCTGGCATTAGACAGAGTAAAATAATAGAGTAGGGCGCATCTGGGTGCATTGCCACTTAAAGGGTTTAACAAAAGACATGAGCAGATAGTATTGAGACACTCAGAAGGCAAGTTAATCATGCCTAGCTGTATTGAGTGTTTATATGGGAATTTCTCATCCATATAAACACATCATCACAGAGCCTTGAGCCACAAGCACACAGAAGTCCTGGGTATGAGGTTGACCTTTTGGTTGACCCTTACCTGCAAAAATTAAAACGAGTATTTCTTTTCTTCTGATGAAAGATCTTGGATATGTCAAATAGCTTCTGCGACTAAATATATGGTAGAGTCGTTCATTTCTCCAAAATGGTTTACCTGGATCAGGTCCAGCAATCTCACCACATTTAAATTGTATGATTTTCTTATTGCACAACCGTAGAGGCTTATATATTTTAAGACATGTAGATGTGCTGCGTGATGCTTTATAGAAACCTATCAAAGATGATTTGAAACTATGATTTTTTATTGAAATATATGTTATATATCCAAGGTTAGCCATTGAGCCATAGCCCATAGGTTCAAAAGATCAATCAATGCAAGCTCTCCTTCCTTGATTCTTTCACCTATTATTTCACACAGCAATACCAAAATAAAGTGCTTTGATATATGATGACAACATGGGATCCCAAGATACATTTAGGTGGTTTAGGGTGAACATAGTGACTGTAATACAATTCTTTTGAATGTCTACGAAAAGTCGAAAACTATGATTAGATTATTAAGAAATAGAATTTGAATTGCTTAAGAAGTATAATCAAGATTTTTATGCATTCTTATATCTGTTTTAAAACACCCAAATATTTTTTGTCAGTTTTAATAGACCAATTTCAAAGTAATGTACAAATATGTGACATGGGTAAACATGGGTACATTTAGGGTTTTTGACAACTGCCCGCGAAATGACGCGAGTCGAAGAAAGGCGGGAAATTACAAAAATGTCGGCGACAACCTCGTCCCCAGGGCCTTTTCAGGAAGGAGGCGAAGGGCAGCAAAGGCCCTGGTAAAGGCTGGTGAAATAATCCACAAATTGTGGATTATTTTGTCACGTGATATATCGGAGCAAATACGATACAGGGGGGTGCAATCGCGGATCCGCTTTAGCTACAATATATTCGTCAATATTGCATAAACACCGAAATCGACAAATAAAGAACAAAAATCTATTTTAAAATGAAAAAATCTGTTAAAGTTCTTCCAAAAATATTGAATAAATCTGAAATTGTCTTCAAATTAGCTCTGAGAACCTTGCTTGAACTGTAAAGGAGATCTATTAAATAGACAAAGCAACAGTGCAAAACGAATGGATCGATAGAAGTATTTATACTATGAATTACTGTCGCAAGGAAATTGCTGCCTCGATTGTGAAACAGATATGTAAAATCACTTTAATTTAATAATATGGACTCTCAATACACCATATACATGATCATCAAAACATTTAATAGTTATTGTTGCTACAATAGATCTTCCTTGCAAATGTCAATATCATACAGTATATTTATAAACAGTTAAAGGGAGTACAAGGCCCAAAGAATGTCTGAAAAACAAGGAATGTCAACATCGTATGCACTTGGAATTTAAATGCTTATGTTAGCCATATGCCCTGAGTATAAACCTGGTTGACCGCCATGGTTAATTAACATTTCCTGAATTTAATTGAGTTGAAATATTTTATTTGATTTTCATTCTTATCCCAAGAACATTGTGAACACACATATAGTGCTTTGGGTTTAGATTTCAAAGGCCAAGCTTCACAACAAATGTTGTGATCTTAATGATCAGGCATTCCCAAACGATTACATGCACGAGGGTCAAATCAGACAGAAAGCCTCCATATGCTTTATCAAGGCTGAATAATATAATGAGAGGGAATTAATTTCCTCATTATACTGTTAACAAGCCCTTGTTTTTGTTTGTAATCAATTACACAAATTACTTCCCAGAACATTATTTAAGGAGATTATTTGACAAGTCAGCAGGTACATTTTTCCTGAGCCACAATTGGGGCAATTCAGTGTCACTCATCACAACAGGTGCTCAAAATCACTCACAACATACAACAGGCAGTTCAGCATCACTCACCACAATTGACTGTTCAATACTGTGTGCCTCAGTAGGCAAATCAATAATCAATATTTTGCTCAGATCAACAACAAATATCAAAATTGAACTCATTCTCAAAACATGATACAATAACAAGGGGTCTCTTATGGACAAATACGAGGGGCAATGGGCTATTCCATTTAATATCCGTACCCCCCCTGTCGAGGATACCTGGAATTCTTCAGGGGTAGGGTGTTTTGAGCTTGGAATTCTTCAAGGGTAGATTGTTTTGAGCTTGGAATTCTTTGGGGGTAAAGGATTTTGAGTTTGGAATTCTTCAGGGGTACAGTGTTTTTAGCTTGGAATTCTTCAGGGGTACAGTGTTTTGAGTTTGGAATTCTTCAGGGGTACAGTGTTTTGAGTTTGGAATTCTTCAGGGGTAGGGTGTTTTGAGCTTGGAATTCTTCAGGGGTAAAGGATTTTGAGCTTGGAATTCTTCAGGGGTACAGTGTTTTTAGCTTGGAATTCTTCAGGGGTACAGTGTTTTGAGCTTGGAATTCTTCAGGGGTAAAGGATTTTGAGTTTGGAATTCTTCAGGGGTACAGTGTTTTGAGCTTGGAATTCTTCAGGGGTAAAGGATTTTGAGTTTGGAATTCTTCAGGGGTACAGTGTTTTGAGTTTGGAATTCTTCAGGGGTACAGTGTTTTGAGCTTGGAATTCTTTAAGGGTAAAGCATTTTGAACTTGGAAATTTTCAGGGATGAAAAGGTTTGAGATTCTTTACGGTACCCCAATTATTAATGTGAGTGGAATTCTTCAGGGGTACTATTAAAGTTGATGTGGGATTCCTAATGTCTTCAAATTTTGATTTTGGAATTTTTGCAAGGTAGCTGATAATACCCTGGGTTCAAGAGCCTTCAGAAAGTTTCCTAGCTAGAGGAATCTGAAAACTTCTGACACCCAGAGTAACCCCATAAATGACACATGTGGAATTCCTCAGGGGGTTAGCAAAAATTGGTTTGAAATTTCTGCAGGGGTACCCTATGATTTATCTGAATTTTTTTATTAACTAACTGCACTCTTAAGGCCGTTTTCCATTAACGTTCACTAAAAATGTTCTGCGTGATTTAAGGTGGCTTAGTTGAAAACAATGTAGTTGTGAAAGGACAAAGAGAAATTCCGCTCCACGTGGAAAATTCCGCCTAGTGGAAAACAAGCTTTAAAGCTCGAGTAATACGAGCAACAAAATTGCTGCAACTTGCAACAAAATCTGATTTCTACGCATGTTAATTGAAAATACTTAACATGCATAGAAATCAGTTTTTGCTGCAAGGTGCAGCAATTATTACTCCACATTTACACCCGTTTTTCTTTTTAAATTACATGGCACATGGGGTTAGGCCAGTTAAAATGAGGAAGCGGAACGAAAGGGGTTAAAGACGGAACGGAACGAATATGAGGTTAAAACTGAAAACCAATATCCGTTCCGTTCTGCATTTTAACCATATATCCGTCCCACATTTTAACCCCATCCGTTCCGTATTTTAATCCCATCCGTTCCGCATCCGTTCCGCTTCCGCACTTTAACCTAACCCATGGCACATGTTTATGTTACGCAAACTACTATAAATAGCAATGTAAACAAAAGACATTTTAAACCGTATCTAACACCCCCCCCCAAAAAAAAAAAAAAATATATATATTGAGCCAAAATAAGCTAGATATTATCAGAGAAAAAGAAACAACACACCATCATTTAAACTTGGATAAAACAAAATTTATGATTTTTAAACCTAAACCAAAATTATTGGAATTAGATGTGAAACTACTATTGAATGATAGAGAAATTGATCAAGTGAAAAAAATCGTTTTCTTAGGAATTATTTTAGATGACAAACTTTCTTGGAAATCTCATATTAGTCATGTGTCAATGAAGATTTCAAAATCAGTAGGAATAATACGTAAATCTAGTTGTTTTTTTAAACAATCATTGTTTACAGTACTTTATATTACTCAATGCAATATTGTTTGGGCATCTACGTATGCATCCAACCTGTTTCGTTTGGTAGTTCTTTAGAAACGTATTGTTAGAATTATGAATATAGTACATTTGATTCTCATACAAGCATGATCTTTAAAAATTTTCGATTATTGAAATTTAATGACATATGTAAATTACACTGACATGTCAATTCATGTTCTTGTATAAAAAAATCTTGTACCAGAACATTTAAAAAATATTTTCCTATTAAATAACCAAATACATAATTATAATACTAGAAGAGCAAATGAATTTCACATTGTAACTCCTAGAACAAATCTACGTCAATTCTCTATTAAATTCCAAGTACCATTAATTTTTTCTATAACAGTCTAGACAATACCCTGGGTGCCAGAGGTTCTTCCACGCTCGTAGGGGGATAATGAGGGATACACAAGGATTCAAGCTGGGCGGGAGACGAGCGGGAAGAACCTTTGGAACACTTCTATGGTTTCTCAGATCGAACCGCACCAATCACGATGCTTAATAGTGTGAAGTGATCTAGAATCTGGATCACAGTGTTAATTGGTTAACGGCAGGGACTTGTTAAAACAATGACTTTCATTGGCTGTTTGAACCGTATGTCCTTCAAGATATTGCGGTGCCCAAACTTGGGCACCGCATTATATTCTGCCTGTGAGTTTGTTAGTTTGTTCGCATCAACATACCCTGGTTGCCAGAGGTTCTGTATCTTTCGCCTCAACACGTTTCCTTATTAATCACCTAGTAAAAATTCTTTGCACGTGCTCGAAATTTATTCATTTTTGCGGGAAAATTAATTAATCTTGTACTCTCAGGATCGACTGTTTGCTAGGCTTTATCTCTGGTTTTATGGGCCAAACAAGGACAACAATACCACTGTTTGAATCAGCGTGAAAAGTTGTATATATGGATGGAAAATTGATTTCTATTCTAGCGATATATATGGCCTTTGAAAGACAAGCCGCTCAAAAATAATCCTTCACGTTTTCCAAATTATTTTTTTCGAGGAAAGTTTTCTTTCGAATTAATTTTCAAACGAGAGGGGGTTTGATAATTTAATAAGCCTAATCGGTTTTCTACCAAACCTCCTCTCACATAGGCTTTTAAGTAAATATTTATTATTTTGATTGATAACATTATCTTTTCTTGTTATTATCTAACTTACATTATTTGATACTTTCTGTAAATAATCGTGTGTGACAATTTATTAAACATAAACAAACAAACATATTAATCATAAACAAAACACCTGTGTCATGAGATACTTCTAGAGTTTGAAAATCTCACATTTAATAATCACTAATCAGTGTTTTAAAATATCTTTATCACATACGGAAGTTAATTTACTGTACGCACGATTTTTTAAACACACGGCCGGTGCATTATATTTCTAAAAATAAAAACAACTGTGAATATGCCAGACAATCCAGATTGTATATAGTTTTGATTGTTTGCTCAAGCTAAAAGTAAAACATTATTTCCTTTGCAACATTTGCTAGTCTAAAATATCTTCTTCATATTCGTCCTTGACTGAAGCAACTATAAATTCCATTTGTTCATCTTGCATTGGTGGGCTATCTGATAAATTATCTCCTGTTGCAATGCCATATTGCTCACTGCCCTTGTTCCCAGACGCAGTGTCAATGTTTTGGTTGAAAACCATTGTTGCCTGTTGATTAATAGCTTTGTTGTACTGCTCGATTGACCTGACAACATCGCACTGTGCGGACTTTAAATTTGTGAAAACCACGTCAAACTGGTTCTCCAACTCATTCCTTCTTCTTTCTCCATCATGATGACTTATCTCTTCAGAAAATGTTTTGTAGCCCTGGTCTGCTAAAAACTGCGCCTTTTTGAGTTTTTCAGAATTCGTTAATACAGATTTCAAATTTGGACCTCTGTCATTCAGGTTTGCCCAATTTGAGTCAAGGTCTTGAACGTTACTCACTAAAAGCTTAGTTTTCATCAGTGTCCAGTGGACCTCTATAACACCACACCTTTCCTGAAAACCCCAAGTTTCAAAGAATGGATCACGTGAAATTTCTCTTGCTTTCTTGTTGGCAAAAATCATTCGTTCCTTTTCTAGTAATCCAGTCGCATTTTCGATTTCATTGTCACTGTATATTTGACTACCACTTGTACCAGCAATTAGATTTTTTGATTCTGTTTCCTTGGATACACTTGCAGATTCCAGATCTTGCTCACCATCATGTCCATCATATCCAGATATAGTTTCGGTCGACACTTGTGTATCACACTCTGTCTCTAAAACCGTCGTCGTCGAACTTGTTGTGTCATTCTCTGTTGTTTCAGTGATCTGCAGGTCACAAAAGAACGTTTGTGTCTGGTCGGATTTACTAACGCATTGCGCTGCAAGATATTTTTTTTCCTGTTTTCGGTTTAATGGTGTTGCAAACACTACAAAACAGTAATCACTATGAAACAGCTTCGCATTGTCGATTTTTTTTCTTATTTCTGCTAGGGATGTTTGAAGGGTAATGTCTGACAATGTCCCAATAGTTTCTTCAGTATTATATTTTCGTAGATAGAGTTTTACAACCGACATGATGACTGACGAGGAATATTTAAAACGGTCTTTGCACAGTTGCAGTTTGCAGTCCGCATTTGCAGGTGTGAAATTTACAACTTTCGAACATCCTGTCTAATAAGCGGTTCTCATTGGCTATCGCTAATTACTCGCAATCTATTATTGGTTAAGCAAAGCAAACGTGTTTTGAAGCAAAATGTAAACAAATATTCTGACACGAAACAGGTCTAACAGGTCAAGCGCTTTATATAAACCCGAGTTTGGTGTGAAGATATAAGAAATATTAAGGTTTATAGGTTAACTATTAATAGAAGATTAAAATGAAAAAGTCATGATCAAACTATTATGCGTTGATTCGTGAGAGAGTTATAACTCTTGTTATACACTGTGTATCAATATATAGTTTTAGTTGTCTAGTACGTGTTTCTATTATAAATAAATATGCACGAAAATAAATATTGTAGTTTTTTACCCGGCTTTTACTACCCTGGTTCCAGAGGTTTATTTTTATTATTTTCATTGCGACGGGAGGCTTTTACATGAATCCGCGAAATTTAAGGTGTTTGCAGTTAGGGCATGGGATCATTTTTAGCTGTCAGCCTGTGTGTCATTAAAGCATTGGAATGTTTTTGAATAACATAG
>CACRXK020003049.1:7366-38608 GCA_902702795.2 Paramuricea clavata | reverse complement strand
CACACCATACAAGTAGAAAACTACTTGACTATAGTGGGATATGTACTCAGGTAGATTGTATATATTAGATGATGTTCTCCAAGTGACGTCCACACCATACAAGTAGAAAACTACTTGACTATAGTGGGATATGTACTCAGGTAGATTGTATATATTAGATGATGTTCTCCAAGTGACGTCCACACCATACAAGTAGAAAACTACTTGACTATAGTGGGATATGTACTCAGGTAGATTGTATATATTAGATGATGTTCTCCAAGTGACGTCCACACCATACAAGTAGAAAACTACTTGACTATAGTGGGATATGTACTCAGGTAGATTGTATATATTAGATGATGTTCTCCAAGTGACGTCCACACCATACAAGTAGAAAACTACTTGACTATAGTGGGATATGTACTCAGGTAGATTGTATATATTAGATGATGTTCTCCAAGTGACGTCCACACCATACAAGTAGAAAACTACTTGACTATAGTGGGATATGTACTCAGGTAGATTGTATATATTAGATGATGTTCTCCAAGTGACGTCCACACCATACAAGTAGAAAACTACTTGACTATAGTGGGATATGTACTCAGGTAGATTGTATATATTAGATGATGTTCTCCAAGTGACGTCCACACCATACAAGTAGAAAACTACTTGACTATAGTGGGATATGTACTCAGGTAGATTGTATATATTAGATGATGTTCTCCAAGTGACGTCCACACCATACAAGTAGAAAACTACTTGACTATAGTGGGATATGTACTCAGGTAGATTGTATATATTAGATGATGTTCTCCAAGTGACGTCCACACCATACAAGTAGAAAACTACTTGACTATAGTGGGATATGTACTCAGGTAGATTGTATATATTGGATGATGTTCTCCAAGTGATCATGGTGGGATTGATCATAATGGGATTTTTAGTACTCAGATAGATTATATGTATTCGGTGATGTTCTCCAAGTGATGTCCACACCAGGCAAGTAGAAAACTACTTGATCATGGTGGGATTTATACTCAGGTATATTATATATATTTGATATTCCCCGAATGATGTCCACATACACCAGGCAAGTAGGAAACTGCTTGAGTATGGCGGGATTTGTACTCGGGTAGATTGTGTACTGGATGATGTTCTTCAGGTGATGTCCACAACAGGCAAGCAGAGAACTACTTGAGTATGGTGGGATTTGTACTCGGGTAGATTGTATATTGGATGATGTTCTCCCGGTGATGTCCACACCTGGCAAGCAGAAGACTGCTGGAATCCATTGGTGGGTTTCATTTACTCTGCTAGATTAACTAATGTATTAGCTAATGTGCACTAGTATATTATTTTTCTATATCTCTGTAAACCAAGTATGAAATTATGCAGGCTCTACCTCCGTTTGTACCATGCCGGATCTCTGTGCTCGAACATTGAGTATAGCTTGCTTGATGTCAATCTCGCTGTTTAAACCTGAACGAAAATGCAAGAATGATTCCAAACACACATGGCAACACAGAGACACTATACGACTGTAGTCTGTAAATCTATGATCTTGAATGGAATCCTGTCTCCAGGTTGACTCTGGTACTAAATCTTAAATATTATTTCTCATTCAAAGAAAAACCAGTATAGTGTAGTAATCTAACCTTGTTCTTTGAGAATATGCATCAAGATATCGATGACTATGAATGTCCCTGTTCTTCCAATACCAGCACTGTACAAATAGCAAGAATGATTGATTCTTATAGTTTAGTTAAATAACTCAATCATGAACCGAATAACACTTACATTTGTAATCTAATTTTTGGGTTTTAGTTGAGCACTGCCGTGCAACAGGTGGCAGCCAGTTTGAGTACTTGGTGATCAGTAAATTTATTGATTTAAGAGATGTGGTCATACAAGGATCGTATAGTGGCACGTGGAGACGCCCTAGTAAACCTTCAGCTTGGTGATGTTTGAACAGAGTCATTCGTAATTCAGCTAAGCTCTCAGCTGCAAGTAAGGATGTTAGCATCTAGCAATAAATCCAGCCACACCTACTAGGGAGTGGGTGTGTGTGCTCATCAAGCTTTGGTCATGGTTCAGGGTGCGATTGTTGACCAAATCGGTAATCACCAAGGGTGGGTTGACTACAAATTTTTTGTAGTTCGCTATAACTACAGCTACTTCAAAAATATGTAGTCAGCTACAACTACTGCTACATTTGAACAAAAGTAGTTCGCTACTGACTACAGCTACTGCTTAAAAAATGTAGCGAACTATTTCGCTATTTCGCTACTCAATATTTTTTAATTTTACGGTATATGGAACATCTGCTATAGCTCTGGCTGTAATGTAACCTATAACAAATCGACTTACGCGAGTAAATAAGACGGCATGCACTTGCACAGTTTGAACAGTTGCACGGCATACTTTATTCATGCAAATTGAGCATTGATTTTAAGCAAACTGTGTCCTAATAACATTCTATTCTATCAAGTTGCTAACAATTTTAAAAGGTAGCGAATAGCGATTTGCTGTTTGAAAAGTAGTCGACTACTTGGCTACTTTTAGGCAAAATGTAGTTCGCTATAACTACAGCTACTGTTTTGAAAAAGTAGTCAAAAACTACTGGCTACTTGAAAATTGTAGTTCGCTACAGTAGCGAACTACAACTACTTCGCTACTACCCACCCTTGGTAATCACTAGATCTTGTTTGACTATTTCATAACATTTCACAATTTTCTCTGTTTCAATTTTGTTTCTTTCCTTTTTTTAATTCAATTTTCTCTAATTTTGTTTTTGCAATCGCCTTTCGAAATCCGTGAAATGGACTTGATAAGCAAAATTTTGGCATCCCCCTTTGCCAAGGCTAGGGAGAGGTGGACACCTCCCTGTAAATTCATTCCTGTTATAGCATCCCTTCCCCCTACCTGCAATGTACGACAATGGGACCAGCGCCTTCAATATGATCTTGCTTGATGTTGACGTCCTCGAGAATATTGAGAACTGAACTGGGGTCATCAGGTACGCCATGATCAGGCCAGCCTGTGTAGTGGAACTGATATATACTGCGTGGTTCTGCACCTTCCTGTGGAGATATAGAGAAAAATATAATTTCAACACCTTTTTCTTTTACAAATACTATTTTAAGCAAAAACTAGAAAGAGCTAATGGATATTCAAGGTAAGCTGCTATACAAGTCTTACATTGGATTCTCTCCAGAGTTTTATTTCTCTGAAAATATAGTTGGCCGTGTGCTCCTCTTCTTTTAACATCACGCTGAACTTTCCATATGTCTTGATCATCTGTTTATCATCTGGCCAGTACCGCGTGCATTTTGTCTGAATAAATAAATAAGTACTTCTTGATTAATAATAGAGTCAGAGTTAAGTTGGAGCTCCTCAATACTAGCTGCTTGGGTTCATCCTAGAGAGGGATGGGGCACTGAGGGTCATCGATTGACCTATTTCAAAAATTTAACTATCATGTCGAATCGAGTCAATGGCTACACGAATTGTATAGTGAACAAAAATTTCCTTACATGTCTATATCTGCATCGAGAATTATTTTTTATTTCTTCAAACCTTTTCCTCTTCCCAACCTATTCAACTACAAGTCGACTCATTTGGGTCGAGTCATTTTTCGTATTCGAGTCAAGTCGCAGAAAATTGCGATTCGAGTCCCCCTTCGTTACAACACACATAATGTACCAACAAGATCATGCAGGGAATGATGGGAAGTAAGGTATCATATTGCTGATTATGCTGAAAAAACTTCAATAAAAACTACCGAAACATTTCAATATTTACAAGTATAAGCTATTACTCCGTGTTTACACGATTTCTATTTTTTCAGCATAAACAGCAATGTGATACATTACTTCCCATCGTCCCCTGCACGCATAAACTAAAAGCTGGAATTGCCTATTACGGATTTAAAAGTTCCCAAAGTTACTACCCAGTTTGGGAAATCAAAGATATCTTACTGTATAGTGGGGCAATGTTATTTAACTCTATTCCGAACCACTTCAAAGATACCCAAAACAACTCACTGACAAAATTTTGAAAATCACTCAAGCTGCTAAAATCGTGAACAAAATAATTATGCTCTGCACCTATATGTTTCTAGAGCTCTCTAGCATGTATATAAATCCGCCAAGACTTACCCGTCCTCTCTCAACTTCCTTGGTTGTCATGACAATGACACGACAGTTATCTTGCCATACCATCGCCCAGAAGTCGCCGACTGTGACGGGAAGACAACCTTGCGTCGCGATATATCGTTTATGGTGACCTTCAAGTGAACCCTATATAGAATGGACTTTGATCTCAATTCGGTTGACACAACTTATGGAACACTTTGAACTACCGTAAATAAACCTTTCAATTTACCCACAAAAGACTTTCAAACCATTAAGCCGGTAGTGGTTGTCAAATTTTCAACCTCTTTAAGAAATATGCAACTCACGTTAATAAAGTTCGCATTAGTATAGTCATGGCCTGGTTCGTTTTGTACGTCTTCCTGAAGAATAACTCTACTGTGATCAACTAAAAAAACGCAAAAATATATCCATGAAAAAATTGTCTGCTAAATCACAGAGTAGAGACATACAGAGCTGTAACTGACCGTCGTAAACACTGCGGAAAGCTTACGTTTTCATGTACCCACTTTTTTTCAGGCGACCAGGCAAAAAAGATCAATGCGCGTGCTCAGCAAGTTCCGCGAGCAGTTAAAGTGAGTCGTCATCAGGTCGTCATCCAATCAGATGCATGCATCTAGTAACTTGCCAATGCCGAGCATGCGCACAAAAAAGTGGGTACACTAGTTATAACTCTGTATATGTATCTATTCTGTGGCTAAATACAAGGAACACGCGTAAATATTTTCTTTACATACACGGCAGAATGTTCTTGTATCTGTTCTTTGCTTTATTTTCGGGTTTCCGTCCTTCTTCTCGTTTGTAAAGATGTTTACATTCTTGCTGTTGCAAATTCTGCAAACAAAAATGTTTCAGTTGCAGTTGTAGGGAAAAATGCACCACTTTCGGCCCAAATGTGCATGGTGCATTCTCCCGCGCGTAATACAAATTAATACAAAATTTGCAAATTTCGCAGGGCTATATTTTCAGCATTTTACAACATTTTGCGGCCAAACTTTGCAATTTTACTAATCTCAACATGCTCTTTCTGGCTGTGGTGATGGATTTTGTTCTTCTTGCCTAGATCAAAATTTAGTCTATATGGAATCATCCATTGTCAACTGCAGACTTCATCCTCATTAATTATCTTTCTTTATGTCGTGCTCATTTGAACAAACTTAAAACCATATCTTAAGCTCTCCGCAACCATCAACGATTGGTAAAGGCTTTTAAAAGGACCTATAAAGCCCATTTTCCGACTGGTATCCTTCCTGCCTTACAGTAAATAAAGTAGACCTTGAGACCTAAGTTTGTACCAGTAGTCAAGTACGCGGCAATGGACCATTTGTATTATAGACAAAATTTTGATCTAGACAAAAATAGTTTCATCACAGCTTGAAAGAGCATCACAGAATTAGTAATATTCTAAAGTTTCGTTGCGAAATGTTGTAAAATGCGGATAATATAGCCTTGCGAAGTTTTCCGTTTTTCAGTTATTTTGTATTACGCACGCGGGAAATTGACAGCCCAATCGGGTGTTGGGGCATCAATTTCCCGTTTGTAATACAAAATGACTGAAAATTGCAAATTTCGCAAGGCGATATTATCCTCATTTTACAAAATTTCGCAAAGAAACTTTGGAATATTACTAACTTTGTGATGCTCTTTCAACCTGTGATGAAATTTTTGGCTAGATCAAAATTAGTCTATAATGCAAATGGTCCATTATCACTGGAGTACCAGCGCAGCTAAAAATCTTGAATTATACAGCCTGCTCTGTTCCTCGTTAGATGATTTGCAGTAAACGTCGTTACCTCAAATTCTTCCCAGAATCCACCCTTTCCATCGACATTTCCATTTTCTTTCAAGAGCTCGCTGACTCTATCTTCAATACTGGAGGCGTTGATTCTTGTCGCGTTGTATGGCTTGAGTGTGAAAAAAAGACGATATTATTCCAGAAGTACCAGGATTGGTTAGAGCGCTGCACCAGACTCGCAGGGCTGCAGGTTCGATTCCTGTCAGGGACTTAAAGTTGCATTTTTCGCGGCTGTTCTAGCCTGCATGGCAGGCGGTACTTAGGAAATACCCTTTGCCTCCCTAATTTTCGCTGCCTGTAGAAATACCGCCTGCCGCGCAGGCTACGGCTGTTCCTGGTTAGGTTTAATAAATGTACATAGAATTTCCACTCGATAATAAACAGCTTGCACGTTAGACTAATTTTTGATTCAGGCAAAAAAAAGTAAATTTCCGTTAAGCCCCCGTAAAGAACATATTAAACTCACTAAATTGCAAAATTTGGTTACGAAATGTTGTAAAATACAGAAAATATAGCCTTGCGAAGTTTGCATATTCTCAGTATGTTTGTATTACGCGCGGAAATTGTTACCATTTTTGAGCCGAAAATGGTAACAATTTTCGCACGTAATACAAATATATACCGAAAATATGCAAACTTCGCATGGCTATATTTTCTGTATTTTACTAAATTTCGCAACCAAATTTTGAAATTTTGCTAATTCCATTATGTTCTTTTTAACTGTTGTGTTTGATTCCCTTCTCTTTACTTAGATTAAAATTTAGTCTAACATGCAAGTTGTCCATTTCTATCTACAAAACCCTACAAGCTGCTCCATTTACTGTTCGGAGTACTCCGGATTTTCGGAACACTAATGGAATGGAATAGAAGGCAGTCACATGACTGTTCTGAACTGTTCTGACTACCCCGATTTTCGATTAGGGGCAGCAAGAACAGAACACGTGACACTGCCATTTTCACGTGATTGGAAATGGAAGCGACAGATTTTGTGTATCCAATGTACACTGCATTGAGTGTTATTTTGAAGGGTTAACCGCTATATATCGACACATACTTATTATATGCTATTTCAACGCCAGGGATGGTCGAAATCAACGAGTAAAAACGTTACAAAAGCATACTTAGATATACAAATAACAGCAAATCATTATACGATTCATTATGCGAATAACTAATGAATATAGTAATGCATGGTTGCACGCACATATAACTCAACACTGTTCCAGAACACCGTGTGCATTCCATTTTATATCGTTCCAGAACAGTGTTCCAAATGTTCCAGAACAGTAAATGGAGCAGCCTGCTGCAACTATATTATTCAATCGAGTGCGATGCCAACAAAATCTTGATTTTTTTTAAAAAATAACGGCCGGACAGGCGCCGGTCAAGTTGTCTGGCCTGTTCTCGCTTGGAAACGACAAATTTTGAGCCGGTCAAATACAGTGCCATAACAATCACTTGTAAAAGTGACTAATGTAGTCACTTTTAAGTTCTTTGTATGTTTGCATGGCGATGAAACATATAATAGTTTTGTTTGTGGAAACACCACGTAAATTTATTACTGCAAAGCTTTCGATCCGTAAGCCCGGATCTTCATCAGTGCTAATAATATGTGACTTGTTTAATTCACACGCCCTTTTTAAAAGGGCGTGTGAATTAAACAAGTCACATATACGTGGTGTTTCCACAAACAAAACTATTATATAGTCACTTTTGTTTATATACACTAAGGTGACGCCAATGTAAGGTGCAGTCGATATACTGTAACTAAAGATGGATTTTATAGGTGGAAATCTCGAGTATAAATTTTATAAATTTATTAGACCTAAGGGACCGGTCATAAAGTAATTGCTAGGGTGGGCTGGAGTGATTTGGGATGGGCCATGGAAAATCTTTGGGCAGTTGCGATGGGCAGTTTCGATGGGCCGCCATTATTTTTGTATGTCCACGGTTGGGCCACCAAACAAAAACCCATGCATGTTTACTTCAAAAAATAAAGATATTAATAATAAAAGTAAACAAAACTATCCAAATTATCAAATGCAAATGATGCTATTGAAGCCAGTACTTTGTTTATACAACAACAAGTAGTGGTCGAATCACAGCAAATACAACCAATTGGGGAGCAGCTCAGTATCAATGTGTTGGTCAAGCTTGGTGGAATTATGTCAATACAGTGCCATGTATATTTACAATGTTCATACCTGCAAGTATTTTTTTATTATAAAAGTGTATTTTCCTAATTTAGATTGGGTGGGTCATGAAAATTTTTTTGTAAGATTAGATGGGCTGTGAAATTTTTATCTACATCCTAACATGGGTCACCGAACTTATTGACAAAATTTGTGATTTACATCCAGCCCACCCTAGCAGTTACTTTATGACCAGACACTAACCAGGACTAGCAGTTTGGAAAAATACGACTATAATAGGCCTTGTCTCGGGCATTCTCGGATCCACAAAATATACTGTTTCCTTGGTCCCAGTCAATAAGTGTTAAATACGTACTACTTTGAGTTGAACAACACGACCAGATTTTTCCACCATTGGACTTTTCTTGTAGTGTTCGACAAGATCTTTGAGGTTTGCAAACTTCTCCCCGCCTCCAACATCGTAAAAACCATCATTACAACGGATTTTAACATGTGTGATGCTTTCGTCGATTCTAAATGAGACCCCATGTAATATGTCATTGGGGAAACAGAAATGTTTTCCTTGCAAAACATTTTGCTGACCCAACCATTGAAAAGTCAACATTTCTCTTTACCCAACCTCAAATATCAATTAAAAATTAAAGACTAAAATTTCATACTGTCTGCACATGTACTTTCTTTGAAGACACAGTTTGCCTCCTCACAAATCGGAAAATGATCACGATAGTGATTGAGTCTGAAGTGAAATTAAACTTTAATTTTACGAAGAACTGTATGATTACTTGTTAATACAGAGGGCAAAATATATTCGTAAGTTAATTGTGAACTTGTCAAGTTCTTGAACCTCGTATGTCTCCATTCGCCGATGTTCCTTAATGGCTAATGCTGCCCATTTCTTAAATATACTCCAACCCATAAAATTGTATACTTTTTCTAGTGTTCGAGTTTTCACTAGAAGTTTTTAATTCTTCAATAACATTATTATTCGCAACGACAAAGCGAGAAGCAATTATTTTTATTGCTATTTAAAACAAGAAACTTCCCACGCTTGCGTCTCAGTCAATTAGGTACAAGTAATTTTGCCCTGAATTACTAAGAAAAAATGCCCTCACCATTAGCCAATCATATTTGAGTAATTTTGACCTCTACACGATTACTTCCGAAATTAATAGTGCCTTATAGAATACTTCAAGACTAACAGTGTTACAAAGTATATAATATTATGCATTATTCTTTTTGAGAAATTTAATGTTAAAAATACCGACGTTTATGCTAGATTTAGCAAACAAGCCTGATTAGTCTCGTTTAGGTGCTTTCGTGACAAAATTCGCACTCCTTCGAATTGAAGTCGTCGTTGGCATGACGTCATAGCATTTAATATTATTTTTTCATATGACGTCACGCATTGAAAATTACGTCAAAACTCCATATTTGGTCAGCTATTGAGTTGATATAAACGATTTCACAGTTGTTAGCCGATCAGAAAGCATGAAATCTTTTAAATAAATAATAAGACGAATAATCAGCGCAGTTTGCCTCGACAGACAAGCTTGCATGCGTAATTATGCGTCTGTTTGTATAGAAACAGGGCATTAAATGAACTATCAGAAAATATTCCATGACCATAGCCAGTAATGCAGTATGGATTGCGCTATTTTAGCTAGTTTGACCGGGTATATACTTAGCCAAACTTAGCCTAGATTATTTTATCCTGTCAACTTTCCCCATGGGAGAAAACCCACGACTTTCGGCAAAGCGTTGACCGACTCTTTTCACACGAGTCAAAGTAAAAAAAAAACCGTTGGGGAGTTTGCTAATTGAAGTTTTATGTTAACCAACCTTGCTGTAGTGTAGGATTAAGCCTCTCCCCTCCGCAGAGGCAATTGGAATAGGCTTCCATGAATCTTACATGAAGTTTCGGAATCTTACATGAAGTTTCGTGCGCGCTTACATGAAGTTTCCTGGGGGAAGGGAGGCGCGTGGGGAGCGACGGGAAGGCAATTCTTTCTTCCGTCTTCCCGTTGCCCCCCGCGCGCGTTCTCTCCCCAATTGAAACTTCATGTAAGATTCATATGTAAGCCTATTCCATTCATGTAAGCCTATATTAGCCTATTCCAATTGCCTCTGTGGAGGAGAGAGGGATTAAGCAGACCAGCTTTCAAGAGAGGGAGATGCTTAAAGATGGCAGCTACTTTTCAACAACAAAAAATCAACAACCCTGCACTTACACCAATCTTAAACCTTAATATACCCAGACCTGTCAAGTTTTGAAAAATTTTATCCTTATGTGTTCATGCTATAAAAATATGAAATGTTAGCGTCGCTCCTCCGCCTTCCCAAACGGCAAAAAATAGCGCTCCTCAGGCGTCTCCAAGCTTTTTGTCTCTTTTTGATATGCGACTGAGACACACATTTTCAAGACTTCTCAAGACTTCTGGGTACTGGCGTTGGCAAAAGAATGCATTGAACATTGTGCAAATGAAAAGAAATGGGAGTAGTTGCCCCACAGGAAGAAACCTCGACAAGTTAAGTTTAAAAATGCGGGAAGAAAGTCACTTCATGCGTGATGCGTGAAAGCGAACAAAAGTGCGGGAATTTCACGGTAATTGCGGGAAACTTGGAAGGTCTGTATACCGTAAACGCAACCTCAATCCTAACCCCTATCATTAACTTTAACCCTAAACTAAAGCAAACTCTGAATTTAAATTTTGAACTATAACGAAAACCTGCCTTAATAACCCTTTCGAACAACTGGCTCTAGTAGTATAAGCTTAGCAATCTCGGTTTAGTTCACAATGTCACACAACGTACCGTACTGTAAGAACAAAATCTCCAGGTTTACTCTGACTTTCGCGGACAAGAAAACTTCCATTCTTTCCTTTATCTAACATGACCGTCTCCGCTTCCTTGCTTGAAATGTGACCATGGAACCATCTGAAATCAAGAGCGGATTTTCATTTTTTTAAAGTACAGTAGGGGTGGGAAAATTTCTAGTGGGGTGCAAGCGATACGACTGAGCAAGTTTCAGCGGGGGTTAAGTAAGGGTTAAAGACTTTCACACAAAATAGGAGGGGTGAAGCGAAATTTCGGTGGGCTTGAACACTTTATAAGAGAGGTTAGAGAGATTCTAGGAGGGTTTAACTCCCCCTACCCCCATGTCTGAAATTATCAACTGGTATATTTTGTTGAAAAATCATTCTTCAATGTTGACAGGGAGGAAACGAAGAAGTATGCATAGTCATAGCCTGAAAAGAGACCCACATTTCGCCTGCCCTAAAATTTGCAGGTTGACAGAAAGGGGAATTTTAGGGCAGGCGAAACGTAGGTCTGTTTTCAGGCTAGCGTAGTCAATTAGCCTTTCTCACGATGACCAGGGATGGATTTACTGGGGGGTGCGGGGGGTGCACACCCCCCCTAGCCCTGGCCAGGAGGGGTGCAGGGGGGGGGTGCTATTTTTCATGATAAAGCAAAAAATTATCAGAGACAAAATGAGATTCAGTAATTTGAGTAATAACATGATGATAAGCGAACTGTGAACAACAATTACAATTCAAATACTGTAGCTAGACTTTGCAGTGGTTAAGCAAGTTGATGGATGTGTTACTCGTCCGGAAAAAAATTTTCCCTAAAAAGTTGTAAATGGGGGAGGGAGGTTGTTGCTTTCCGAAATTTTTTTTTGGCGGAGCACCCCCCCTACCAGACCATGCTGGATCCATCCCTGACGATGACGAATATCCGACATTTTTGGGTGGCATCTAAAACAATATGAAAAGCAATTTTTCAAAATAAACTTTAAACCATTTACAGAGCAATTTTACCATATTCGTCCAAAAAATTATAAAGTCGCTGTTATGTGGGCTTATCTCGCTGACTTCGGCTGAAAAGCCACCCAAAAATGGCGGTGTGAGAAAGGCCAATTTAAGTAATTGCTACTATAGATATCGCAATAGTCTCTATGAACCAGAGGCTGCGGAAGTTGTTTGAAAGTGGAGGGGCATTGGACAAAAGGGGTACTTTCTCTTTAACGTTGGAAACGGCCTTTACAAGAGTCTTTACTACTGCAAAAAGGGCACTTTCTTTCCAGCAAAAGAGGGCGTTCATTCAAGAAATACTTTTTTCGTTCTTTATATGGGGCACTTTTACCCAGAAAAAGGGCACTTTTTTACTTTTAAAAAAGTGGGGGGGGGGGCACATACCCCCATTGCCCCTGTTCCACGGCCCCTGCTATGAACAAACCAGGAATTTCTAATATAGAGACTATTAATGTGATATTTGTAGTATTTGTAGTAGCAATTACTAATAAATCCTGTAATGCATGCATTACTGTATTGTAAAGGCACAAGCCAATCAAGAGTGGAACTAATTGGGAATGGATAATCGCAGTACATCTCGCAAGTTTAACAGACATGGAATGTTATCCAATTCCTGTTTTGCCAAGTGGAAAAACATTTTGCGGACTGGGATACAATAATTTGCCGACTACCTCCCCCCCACACACACCCCTCTAGTGACGCGTCTGGCTATTATCACATGAAGTTTCACTGTAAAACAAATTGTTAAAACAACCAATAAATTGATTGTCTTAGATTCACATGAATGCGAGACAATCAATTTATGGGTTTAATCTTTTAACCAGTTTGTTTTTATAGTGTTTTTGATCACTTCTCAAACCTTTCTGTTGTTGGATCTGTAGAATTCAGAGGATATTTCAAAGTAATGACTTCGCCAGTTCTTTCTTTTAGTTGCCCTCTTGACTCAGTATAAAACAAGACCAGCTCAGAGAGTGTAGCAAATTTCTCTCCTCCATAAAGATCATAGAAATCGCCACTGTTCTGAATCTTGATATGAGTAACTTCTTCACCACGTCTAGGGAAGAAACATAATTTATTTCTACTGGTTTTTTTGAAGTCCATTTTGTTGCAATTCTTTTCTAAATCTCTTGCAATCTTTGGTTCAGGCCTCGAATTTCCCTGAAATCAATCGACGGCAATCATCAGGCGTTAAAAATTGCTGAAGAATGTAACAGCTGTCTTATGGCAATTTTGACAGTTTGAACCACGGCATTTTTCAAATTACTGTAATAAAAATTTAATTGTATTGTTACTTTGGATTTTTGGCAAGCTAGAAATATGTCTAGTCGTATTTCTTTAGTGGTTTTTTTTTTGAAGAAAATTGAGACTAAAATAGTGATTTACGCATGATTTGATCAACATCTGAATTCAAGTATCAATGAAAATAGTAATGCACAGTGAATAGTATAAAAATTGCACTATACGGAAAAAAATTGCTGTGACGTTGCCGCAATGATCAACAGCTTTTTGTTCTCCCTCTACAGCAATTGCCGCGATTGCCGCGATCGAGCCCTACTTTGGTTACTGTTACCAAAACTGCAGATGCTGCCTTAAGTAGCCTGAAAATTACTCTCAAATGTTTTCATGTCAAAACATTACAGGAGCGCTGAACCAGACTTGGCCATTTCCATGATGTTGATTTCACGATGTTATGAAATATGACGTTGATTTCATGATGTTATGAAATATGATTTGGTCTGTGAGAAATTACTAATTAATAGCTAAAAGTTTGACATTTTCGAGGTTTGTATTAAAGTTGCATTTTTGAATGTTTTGAAATAAAACCATGACCTTTTAATCGTTCGAAGACATCGAGAAGGTGGAGGGAAGGGCAACGAAATATATCTTAAATCTTGGGTTTATCACCAATGTCTTGTACATAACTAAGATTACATCAACTGGAGTTACTACCAATAACTTATTGGCATGAATATTTGGACATGGTTTTACTCAGTATAAGTTAATTAACAACTATACTTAATATATCAATGACTGAGCTTGCTCTAACCAACAAATTAGCTGAATCAGGAAAAACCAGATGTGAAACCAACGAAAACGTGATTAGATTTCTTACCCTTTGCTAAAACTGTAACATACCAGTATTCATATCTTATTAGAGTGTGTAAAACGTGGAACGTTCTAAATAGTGACCTCCGATTTAGAGATATTGATCTGCAAGCTTTCAAATCTGGACTAAAGATGTATTACAAAAACCGCTATCAGTGCTCAAGATTAGCGGTATCCCGATATCCACAGGATACCAGATTTCAATTTTGGATACTAGATATCATAGGCTTAGTATCGCGACAGGATACTAAAAACGCCGAAATATTGGCAAAGTTTGTACATCGCGGCGAAATGTTCATCAAAATAATGTTTTTTTGTTGTTTGTCACACGAAAACGGAATGAACCTGAGCACAAGGTTAATTTCTGCCTCTCGATTTTCGGCAGTGATTGCTCAGAACATAACCAATGATTACGTGCAATTTCCTGTCGCCATCGCAACATAATGAAATTTGACTTGTGTTTCTATATATGCCTATGGTTTTTCCCTGCAAGCACGAGATAAAAATCATGTGATACCACTTATCGAAATACCTACTACCCAAATCTGGGATACTAAATTTCAAATAGGGATACTAGATTTCAAGACCCTAGTGTCCACTTGGATACCAGTTAAAAATTCAAATCTTGAGCCCTGGCTATCCAATTAATATTTATAATTGTAACAATCTGCGAACTTGGAAATCTGTGTGTGTTAAATGTAAAAGGGCTACTGGTCCCTTGATGGTGTTTTAAGTTGTTATTAGTAAATGTCTCTTGCACCAATTGTATTTTGTCAGTCGATTTCACAAAACGTTTGCCAAGATGTTACAAAGTTCATTCCGAAGTTCGCAAATTTTTTTGCGAAGTTCCAAAGTTCATCATAATATTCAGTTTGCAAACTAAGCATTCGATTGGCTTCTTTTAAAGATGATGTCCACTTCTGGCGCATCAGTTCTGCTCATGTTCAAAGGGGGACCCCCAGATATAAACATTGCTCAAATTTTGCATCTTTCGAACTTTTTTGAATTTAAATGTAGTATTTATATTATTTTACAAGTAAAGCAAACCAGAAAAGTATTAGATATTCAGTTAGTATATCATATTATTTTACAAATATAGCAGTTCAAAACGTAAACAAAGTTTGCACATGTGCACAGGAGTGGACATCATCTTTAATTCATTGACCAATCAGAGACTTTGCTTACAAACGCGCTCGTGAATTTCAATATCAACTTTTGAATTTTGCAATGATTAGTTGCGAACTTCAAAACAAAGTATGGAACATTTTGGCAAATGTTTTGTGAAATTGACTGTAGGGTTATTATTAATATGTTCGTTTCCCCTATTTATTTAAATTAATCTGTCTATTAAATACCAGGAAATTGCACCATTTGGCAATAAGGAATTTCAGAAGAAATATTGAGCCCTAATAATTACAGGAAACCGGTACCAGCTAAGATTCTTAAAGATATCTGACTTTGGGTTAACTGACATGCCACATTAAACTGCTAAAAAATTAAATTAATTCTCACTAATCCACACTGGCAGAGACCTAATGTTGGCTACATTTGTGTCAAACTGTGTGGAATGTTTGTACGTCTACAAATCGAGATATTGATTCCATATATCCAGCTTCTATATATTTACTAGTAAATTTTCAAAATCTTGGGTGCATTATTTTTCCAAATTTTTGTGCAAATTGTGGCTGAACGGGCCAACAATTAGAGACAATTGGATTATAGATTTGGCTAACACAATGTTCTCAAGTATTAATTCCCACACAATTAAGAGCAGCAATTTATTATTTTTGGTTTCTACCTACACAAAAATGCATTCAAGAAATTTCTAAACCTGGTTAAACACCAAATTTAGGTATCAAATTTTAAATATCTTTTGTGCAGAGACTTGTATTTAAATATCAAAATGACTTCATTAGTTTATTAAAATAAAGGACAACACTTCGATAAAAAAATAAATATGGTTTGTAAAATTTTCAGGACATTTAATTTAAATCATTAAAATACTTCTCAAAATAATTTGTATTCCAAACACGGGTTAGAATGCTGTTTCAATTGGAAACATGTTTATGTCTATAAAATATTAACTGGATATAAAATGCTTGACTGTTTGCGAATATCGAAACTCCAAATGGCTTATTTTTTGCACGAGACATGGATTACATTGTTTATTATCAATTTCAATAGAACAATTCAATGAGAGCTTTCGAAACCAACAGATTAAACCGCTTGTCTGTGACAGCTAGTTTCGATAAATATCAAACGAAATTCGAACCCTTTAATTAATATAAATTTGATACATTTTAAGGAACAGTATATTACAAATTTCCTTATAAAAAATTTCCTATTGACGCATTTTAAACTACAGAAGATTCATTACAAACATATTATAGACTTGTATGATTATTTCATTTGAACCCAACTTTATATTGGCACTTTTAAATCAGGCATCAATGAACAATGACATCCATACATAAACAAACGTGCTTCGATGTTTCGACTTCGAAGCCCTTCTGGAAGTTATTGACCATCTCCCAGAGAAAATCACGAGGGGCTTTCGCTCAAAAGGTCTAAGTGCTTTTTATTGATTTCAGATAGTTACATTCGTTCTATGAAGCTCGTGAAATATCGCTCTTTAATCGCTACCTATCGGAGCCACACTCAATATTTATATAAACAAATGACATATACGCTATTATTTCGAGGTGTTAAAGCAATCTAATGCTTTTATTTTAGTTTATTTTACTACAGAAGTAAGGAGAATAATCCTACCTTACAGACAGCGTGAAATCACCCGGATTACTCTGGCTTGGCCTCACTAGAAAGCTGCCATCGGAACCTCTCTCCATAAGTAGTGCTTCGGCGTCGTGGCCTGTGATACGTGCATGAAACCATCTATATAAAACGAGAATAAAAATGCCCAGTTCAATATATAAAATAATTTATTTTTCCTATACATCACAAATATATAGTACCAACCTTCTGGAACCCATGATTAATGGTCAATTTCAACGTTAAAGCTTCATTAAAGAGTTTATCGAAGGGGAACAACAGGGCAAAGTAACAAATCGGAAATATACAAACTCTACTGCGGTGTGCGGAAGTAAATGAACTTTCGACAGGATCCTCTGATCTCAAAGTTAAAACTGTATGGATATTTCCATGGCTGCTACTGATCTATAATATGGCTGGACTGTTAAGGAGGCTCCCTACAGTTTCCAAAATATGTGAGTGTTAAAAAACTAATTTTTTTGCACAAGCCAATGTTTCCTCTTAGATAAAAGAGTAATTTTAACCCACAATCGCTACTCTTCACGCTACCATGACAACATGACGTCACCATCTATATTGGCTATATCAACCAAAAAAGCCGTCTTAGCGGACAAATAACCACGGTGACCTTTTTTATTGCAGAAAATACATTGTTATGAAGTTTTGAATCGTTTTTGAAAGTTATTTGAAAATCGCCAGTGTAGTTTTCGAGAAACTGAATTTCAGCCTTTTCAGAGGCTAAAATTCAGTTTCTCGAAAACTACACTTGCGATTTTCAAATAAATTTAAAAAAAAAGATTCAAAACTTTAGAACAATGTAATTTCTGCAATAAAAAAGGTAGGTCACGGTGGTTATTTGGCCGCTAAGACGACTTTTTTGGTTGATATAGCCAACGTGAAGAGTAGCGATTGTGGGTTAAAATTACTCTTTTATATAAGAGGAAACAATGCCTTGTGCAAAAAAATATTTTTTTTAGATTTAAGACATTTAAATTAATTAAAGTGTATCAAAACAAAAAGAATCGCACATGCGCAGCACGGTGATTGCTAGAAAGTATACTTCAAAATAATAACTAAACCCTAACCCTAATACTAACCTTAGCCCTAATACTAACCCAGTAACCCTAACCTAACCCCAACCCTAACCCTAACCTAACCCTAACTTATTTTAAAAATATATATAAAAACGGAAACCTTATTTTGAAGTATACTATCTAGCAATTGCCTCACTGGTAATGTGACAAATCATTGTAAACGGAATTTGACAGGTTTTAATATCTGATCATGTTTTACCAGCCTTGTGCTGTTTACCTGGACCAATAGACTTATCAACCTCGTTCCCAGGCTCTTTATGCATAATGACGTCACAAGGCTTGATGCCCGCGAGGAATGCTGGTCTTAGACTCACTCTAACATTCTAATGATCTGTACTATCGTTGCAATGGCAATGGAGAGTACAGATCACTGATAACCCTAACATTCTAATATTAGTTGTCATCAGGCCCGGGAAAATTGCGATAGTGGCCATTTTGATTTTTTTAGTTTTCCCGGGCGATGACTACTAAGACCAGCATTCCTCGCGGGCGTCAAGGCTGACAAGCCTTGTGAAGTCATTATGCATTTATGCATAAAGGTATATTGACACAAATGCTTGTTGCAAACATGCGATGTTTCATGCATGGATAGACAATATTTCGTCTGCGACTGTTCATTCTTCAAGTTTTCCGTGGAGCTATGTCGAGACAGGCATGGGCAGCCCCCCCCCCCCAGTTTGTTGGGCAGTCGGGCAATATTCGCTGAACAGTCGGGCAATTTTGGTTTATAAAAAAAAAAATTGGACAAATTCTGTCAATTTTGTGGTCAATTTTGTGATGTTTCCAAAATTTTTGTTAGGTTCCGGAAAATTTAGGTATATCCGCAAAAAATTGGTGACCCCTAAAATGGTACACTCGCTGACCGAAATTTTTTTGGCGAGGGGGGGGGGGGTGTGGAGGTCGCCAAAACAAATTCCGGAAAAAAATTTTTCGGTACTTGTCGGGCAAAATCCGGAAAAGTCGGGCAAATTTCTTTCCGCCCCCCTAAATTTTTCCTTCCGGTACGCCCATGGAGACAGGAAATACAAACAACACAAACACAACTATTGCAAATCAAAACTTTAATTCAACTTGATCCAGGGTTTATTTTAACGTGCAGTTCTACGCAAAATGTGCAGTTCTAAACCCATTTGTGCAGTTCTTAAAACACACATGTGCAGTCACCAAACTAACAAAAATAGCTTAATTAAAACAGTCTTCTCATTCACTCGTTACCCTTGTGGATGCTCCAGAAATTTCCAGAAATGTTGTCATTAATTGAGCATCAAAAATATAAACGTTTTCTGGGGAGGACTCCAGACCCTCCTATGTTCCTCACAAATCACTTACATGCTGGGGTAATGGAAAAGAAGCTAAAATTGGGGCCAGCGAAGCTCCCCAAAAGAGATTAGAGTGGGACCTAATATTCTTTGCTGCCTCAAATGCAAATTTAAGGTTGTTATATATTGAATATCCATGATTCCCAGTTACATGTTTTGAAACAGTTTTCGTGAGTGGTTGGGTAAAACAAATCTTTGCCAGAACTTAAGAGTCTCTAGATTCAAATTGTTTTGGCCTTTCTCCAATTCTCCAACCCAACTACACCATTATTCTGTCACCTGTATGCAGGTAAAAAATCCTTCGACCCCCCCAGTCAAATACCTGTTGCCTTCGTAACATCTCTATATGTGCAGTTCTAAATTTTTCTTAAAATAAACCGTGATTTGATCCCTACAAATTTGCGATACCCTAATTGTAACTTTTAACTAATACAAAACAAAAATCGTACATGGTGATGGGATAAAAAAAATATCTTGCACATATTAACGATCCCAGAAAAAAATTCCCTGCTAGCAGTAACCCTCAAAGTTAATTTTAAATGGTCGACCCTAATCTGAAGTTCAGGCCCTAATCCTATTTCAAATTAGGGCCTGAACTTCAGGTCAGGTCGACCCATAGGTCGACCCTTATATCCGTTACGTCACAGGGTTAGAACTATTTTCCATCCAGCAAACTGACCTGACGTCATTTTCGGAAGATAGAAGAGGTGTTAAATGGCTATGTAACTAACCCAAACCCTGCCCCTACTCTAACCCCTAACCCTAATCGCAACCCTAACTCTAACCCTAACCGAATTAATAAAAAAAAAACAAAAAAAAAACGACTTTAGAAAATCGATAGGGCGGTTTGCTGGATGGAAAAAAGTGCTAACACGTCAACAGCGTTCCCTATTTCTATTTTGTGACACAACCAGTACAACGCAAAGTTGCTGATTACACATCTATCTGTAGTATAGAATTTTTTATGGTAAGTTTAGTCGTTTGTTAAGAATAAGTTATGTCTTTAGTTGCTCGTGGAAGTATTTATCAGGGCCACGAGCTCTTTAGTGAACAATCGCGAGGGAACCAATGCTCGTTTATGTGTTTATATTTCTTCCCATTCAATATAAAGAACCTGTTAAGTCTAATACGACTCCTTCAAGACAATATTTAAATGAAAAAGTACTTCTCAGATCTAAATTTAATAGAATAACATATTCCTGTAAGTATAGGAAAACTATAAATCAAAAATTGAATTGTAAATATAGCTTACTATATATCATATCATATAATATTTAACTATTTTCCTTTCTCCTAAAAGCACTCGAACTGATGCTGCATATTATTTTGGGGCTCGTATTTGTGCCTCAATGGGCTGAATTTGTGCCTCATTGGGCTGAATTTCAGGAATTTGTGCCTCATTGGGCTGTATTTGTGCCTCATTGGGCTGAATTTGTGCCTTTATAATATTGGGCTGTATTTGTGCCTCATTGGCTTGAATTTGTGCCTTTATAATATTGGGCTGTATTTGTGCCTCATTGGGCTGCAGACTGGAAAGTTTGGAAAGTGCGTGCTGGAGATTTCAAAAATTTAATAGTAAATATATAGAAAGCATCAAAATTGCGCGCCGGAGATATCCGCCACGCGATACAAACTTTCCACACTGGATTGGGCTGAATTTGTGCCTTTATAATATTGGGCTGTATTTGTGCCTCATTGGGCTGAATTTGTGCCTTAATATTGGGCTGTATTTGTGCCTCTTTGGGCTGTATTTGTGCCTCATTGGGCTGTATTTGTGCCTCATTGGACTGAATTTGTGCCTCATTGGACTGTATTTGTGCCTCATTGGGCTGTATTTGTGCCTTAATATTGGGCTGTATTTGTGCCTCATTGAGCTGTATTTGTGCCTCATTGGGCTGTATTTGTGCCTCATTGGGCTGTATTTGTGCCTCATTGGGCCTGAAAATCATTCGACCATTGGACAACAGTCGGTAATTCATCGATTGACAAATATCTCTCACGTGCAATCAGACCATTTTCAAAAGCATTTCGATACATACTGTCTCCTTGCAATAAAACACTGTCTATTGTAATCGAGTTAACCCAATGAGAAACAAAATGATGATTCAGAAACAATTTGGTATATAAACTATGGAAAGGACCGTCAAGGTTCAATTATTACAAATGAGTATGAAGTTGGAGCTCCCTATGTTAACTTTGGTTTAGCTTTGATGAATACTTTTACACAAAGTAAGGATGCTATTTTGATATTAGATGGGTATATGATGGCCTTAATGCATGATATAAATTCCTTTTTCTATTTATTTGATCCTCATGCCAGAAATTCTTTTGGTATGTCTGACCCTAATGGTACTGTTGTTGTTTTTGAATTTGGAAAATCGCAATTTATTCCCAACTATTTAAAGATGCGGACATGCGGTACAGTCCGATCTGCGCATGTGCACACAGAAGCCCTCTTTTTATTATACAAACAGTTTATTTAGGTTTTAATTTCATTTTATGGTCTTGCAAAGCTTAATTGTTGTGTCTTGATAATTTATTATACTCTAGAATCATGAAAATATAAATAGTTGTCGAATAAAATTCAATATTACGGATACCGACATGTAAACAAAGCCTTTGTTTACATACGGACTGTACTGCATCTTTAAACGTTTATTTCCAGCTTTAAGGCAGCACTTCACTTGCGGTAGTAATTACTAGTTATACTAACCTGAGTATCAGGCCGTACTTTTTAGGGCACAGGCACGCCTGATCGTGGGCGAAGGGGAGAAAAGTACGGCCTGACACAAAAGTGGCATTTTGCCTGGTTGTTCAGTCCAGAATCTGGACTGAGCGCTGATTGGCCGATTAGACAAACGATTTTTAAATCTGTCATTTGATTGGCTGGTGCTAATTAGATTATACTATTGTTGTTGATATATTTTATAACGATCACAATTCACAACTACAATTATAGCCGGCCCACTAAACGGCTGAATTTAAATTAAAACTGCAGTAAAATTAGAAAATAATCGCAAATTAGCGAAATATATTGCAAAATGTAGCTTATATTAAATCGCCATCAGATTACACTATCGACTGACGTATACTTAATATACATACTTTATAATTATACGTCACTGTTTGTTGATAAATACGGCAAGCGCCATGTAAAGCTCATTGTAGTCACTGAAACCTCTGCGGAGGAGAGAGCAATCGGGTGGCGATTTAATATAAGCTACATTTGCAATATATTTCGCTAATTTGTGATTATTTTTGTTAATTTTATAAGTTCATTGCAGTTTTAATTTAAATTCAGCCGTTTAGTGGGCGCCTATGCTATAATTAGATTGTTGTTGTCGTTGTGTGAAATTTAAATTTCTCCTGCGACATTTTGATTGGATACTAAATATAAACTTTGCTGTGGGCGGAAAGCGATCAGGTTAAGTTTTGTGTCAGGCTCTATTTGTAAAATAGAGCCTGATACTCAGGTTATAGTTATACCATATATGGTTACGTCTAAGTATACTATACCACTTGTAGTTCCCACTCCATTAACTTTCATAATATTCTGTAAATACTGTTCAGAGTTTATCACAATTAGTTAAATATCAGAACAATAGTACTGAAAGTGACATTTAAAATATACATGATAACATGTGACGCTCCCACTCATTTTTAACTAGCAACCTTGGCAGGTCTGTGTACTTATTAAACAGGTATATACATTATTTCAGGCTTACTGTCAAGATGTTTCAAAATTTCCTGAACAAACGGTATAGTTTCCTTCTTATCTTCGCAACGATCGTTCTCATTGTCGTGGTCTATAATTTTTATAATGGCAACGTGTTAAACATGTACTATACCCAAAATGAGAATCCTTTATCTTGGGATGGAGTTCCAACGCCCAAAGACACGTTGGTCGATTGGAAAGAGGTCAATCGAATGAGGAAACTGCCAAAGGCTGTGGAGTGGTCGAAAATAAAAAGAAGAACACCGCCAAGCAAAGAGGATATGCATGATAAATGGATCGTGGTGACCTCAATTGCTGCTCCAACGAGTGATGTCACGTTGCTCTCCAAGATTGCAGGATGGAAACTTTTAGTTGTTGGAGATAAAAAGACACCAAAATCTTGGAGGTATTTTTAAACTGCTCCTACCATTTGCCCCTTACTTCCAGGTTGATTCTATTATTAAAACCGTGGATGCTTCTTCTCGCCTGAAATCTTGTTTTTGTGTCAAAACATTCAACAATGAATGCTACCACATTCTTACCTTCCCTACTGGCAGAGGTCTCTATTTGTGCTGGGAAGTGAAGGAGAAGAGACCTCTGCCTAGATCTGATCTTATCTATCGTATCTAATCTTTGCTCGAGTACTCGAGCACAGAATAGAAAATAGACCAGAAGCCTCACTTAGCCAAAATTATGTCCGAGATTTTTTATGCGCAGGCGCGAGCCAGCAAGTGTAATCACGACGCCATCAAACACGAGCAATGCCATCGATTGCCATCACTAGGTAATAAAGATTGCTGTTTTAACAGTTTTTAAATGCCACAGGTCCAAATAATGATCATCGCAACAGGAAGACACAACGTAAAAAACAAAAGCGTAAAATATTTGCACAATAATTGCAGAATATGCATCGTAAACTTTGAGCATGTTTTGCGATTTTCAAAAAAACCCTTGATTTGAGGAGGTGACGCAGACGAACGCTGACGTGATGTTCGCAGCAAGTGTCACACACGTCATCTAGCGTGCGAAATTTGTGATCCGCAAGGCAAAAATCGCGGACACGAAAATGTTAGGGAAAGGTGTACAGTGAGGCTTCTGGTCTATTTTCTATTCTGTGACTCGAGTATCGCTGCCACGCCATGATTCATCATCAAAATGCTGACGCCATGGTCCTAGCCAGTGTGCATTTGAGAGGCATCCCCCCCTGGACGTCCACCATTTTGAATATTATCAGGGGGTGAATGCCTCTCAAACGCGCACTGGCTAGGACCATGGCGTCAGCATTTTATGACGAATCACAGGTTGCGCCAAAATCATAGGAAAATCATAGGAAAAACCAAGAAGTCGGCCTTCTGTGTACCTTATTCTGTTCGTCGCGATGCACTACTTCATGTAAACTTTCATATAGTGACTCGCATGAACCAGCTTAACTGAACCTGACAATCTCACATGTAGTACATCCAAAATATTTCCCCCATTAAATTGGCCCAAAACAATGTTTTTATTCAGATCGCATTTACTCGACTATATTCATCTATAAATCAACATCAACAAACTTTTGCAAATTTTTGCTGACCTCAGTACAGACCTCCTACTTAATGTCAATCATATGTTCCCATGTGACCATAATTCTCCAAGCAGAAAGCTTCGTTCGTGGACGAACGAGGTCTCCCAAAATTATCTGTTTATCTAAACAGGCGTTTATCTGTTTAGATAAACAGATAAACGCCTGTTTATCTAGTAATAATAAACAGGCGTTTATTATTACTAGGCCCACCTGAATAAACGCAGGCTAGCCCAACTTCAGTAGGCGGAAACGCAGGAAGTTTTATTTGTAGGGCACCGCATTTTTGTACTGTTTCTGGTTATTAGCTCACTAATTTCAGCACAATTTCCCAAAGACCAATCAGATATCACCATTTTCAAATTGTCGATTTTACGACGTTAGGAATGTGGTCTGGTCTCATTCCTGAATGTTTTGAGATCAATAGTTTATAGTTTAGATTTCCTCCTGTAGGAAAAAGCGATTGGTGAAACTTTAAATATTTCCAATAAAACCCCCCGTTTACACTAACATTTGACGGTTTTAGCCTGCTTTAGGTTATTTCTGAAAAATTCAGAGCAATTGGTGGTTACAACTTCTGCCATTTCTCTACAAGGTTCTAGAACCCTTTAGAACTGATAGGGCTGTCCCATTTAGATGGAGTTAGTTTTAATAAATTTAGTTACTTCACTCCTGCAAATTTCGACCCCTGTTAGAGTAGTCCAGTGTAAATAAAATTAGTTTACGATACTTCCTGTGTCAACACTCAGGAGCAATGAGGAGGGATGGCCATTACTGGACCTTCAGAAATATTTTTTTGTTGCCCGCCACAGCGAAGCCAAGAAAATGTTGTGTGTGTTTAATCGGTCAACATGTCCATACAGAATAAAATTAATCGGCCATTTAGTGTTTTTGTTTGGTAATTAGCCAATTGCCGACGTTATAAACTGATTGACCTCATTTCATTTCGACAGCCTACCAAATACAATATACCTGAGTGTAGAGAAACAAGTGGAGCTTGGCTATCGTACTGCACAAGTGATGCCCTACAGTAACTACGCTCGCAAGACCATTGGTCACCTTTATGCAATACAACATGGTGCTAAAATGATCTACGAAACAGATGATGACACCCATCCATACAACAACACCATAAAATTCTTCCAAGAACAGAAAGGCGACTTTTATGTCTACAGCACGGATCGCGACACCGTAAACCCGTACGCGCACTTTGGTCAAGCTTCCATATGGCCTAGAGGTTACCCTCTAGAAAACATAGCCAACCCCCCTGTGTATACGTTTGTGAAGTGTAAAGATGCTAGAGCTCTCATACAGCAGGGGGTGGTGGATGGTGACCCGGACGTGGATGCAGTGTTCCGATTAACCCGTAAGGATGATGGTGTGCAACTGGACTTAAGGTTTGACCCCAAGGCTCCGCCTATCTTGATCCCCCCGGGTGCCTACACGCCCTATAACTGTCAGAATACTCTTCATTTCAAAGATGCATTTTGGGGATTGGTGTTACCCCCCAGTGGTACACTTCGTGTTACTGATATTTGGAGATCATTCTATGTACAGCGACTGCTACAAGAAGTCGATGGCTATCTTGGTTACTTTGGACCTACTGCTTATCAGGTGATTATATTTTATGATCTACGTTCTCATTTCATTTTGCATGATATTCTCTGCTTAGGTTGGAAGCCAGATGTTGGTAGGCGGGTCGTCCATGGCCGCCTATTAAAAGGTGGCCGCCGATGTTCAAAAGTAGCCATCCTTAGGACGGTTGCAGGGGGTAACAGTACATGTAACCCGTACAGACGTAAAACCCTGGTCAAACGAGAGTGGATGAGAGTTCCAAATCTTGTCAACTCTCATGCACTTTCGTCAACTTTGGTTCAAATTTTGAAGAGCTTTTTGCTCGTAATATCTGTAGCCAACTCTAGTGCAACTCGTTTGGCATGAATCTGCTCTTTTAGAAATGCTTCCTCTTATATTTTTACCCAGCATTGCAAGCCAGGCTCTCTATTTCCACATGCTGGGGCAAAGAACTCCCAAAATCTGGGGGTTCACGTGACCAGCCGCAACCAAGGTCTTTGCCGTAGCATGTGGATGTAAAGAGCGTGGCGTATGAGGTTTGAGTTTCTCACTCATTGGTCAGCGGATTTCCCAACAGGCTATTGCTCAATTGATAGGGGATCCGAGGTACCTACGATTTTAACGTCCTTATCCGAGAAGACACGAAAGTCTAACCATTTACTGGTGTCATGTAAAGGTAGCACTTTCTCCTCAATTTTTTAAGATCTTGAGTAGAGTTCGGACCAAGGACTGAACCCAGGTCTTCTTGCTTGAAAGGCAAGCGTGATGATCATGCTTTACTAATACTCTTCTCTAACTTCCAGGTCCGTAATGCGCACAACTACCTCAGAGATTTCATAGACGAAGAAGAGCTGTACTACAAATCAGGTCGCTACATCTCCTATCTTGAGAAATGGAATGGAAGAGGTCTGGATTTCTTTAACCGTATGCTGAAACTCGCCATTGACTTGGTGGTGGAAGACATCTGGAAGCCTATAGATGCTGTTGTCGTGGAAGCATGGATCGAGGATTTGGTTAGTTTTGGATATGAACCACCCAAGCTGAGTACAACTCCTAAACCGTGCAAGCATATCATCGAAAACGCAAAAGAAATGAAGTTCCAGCAGCAACCCTCGTCGCATTTAAGAATTGGAAAGAAAATGAAAGAAATACAGAGCTTAGGTTAAGCTTCGGTCATGCAACAATGCTCGCAACGATGTTATCCGGTTTCCTGCAGTAACAATCAGTGATCATGTTGCTTGTGATGTTACTCGAGTGTATATCCACACCGGGCAAGCTTGAAAAATATGCCTGGCCACGGTGGGAATCGAACCTACGACCTTTGGAATACTAGCGGGATATACACTCAGAGTAACATCACAAGCGTCATATTCACCCGAGTACATTGCACCAACACAGAAAAAATAATCAGTGATCATTGTTAAAATTGTGGTGTGTTGTAGTCATAGGTGTAGCAATTTTTAATGTCGTCATGTTAATTGTAAAATGTGATCATGCTGTAACAATGTTTTCATAAGGGGCGGACCATTTGACGTTTGAGAGGGGGGAGGGGGTGGAAGATTCAATCTGTGCAAGAATTTTTTTCCGCCCAGGCGAACAAGACAGATATTTTTTCCTGTAAAAGTGCAGCGCAAGATATTTTTTTACCAATATATTTGGCGGCATGATCTTTTTTGCCTCTCATAATAACGGCTTACAGTAACTGAAGGCTTTCATATAGCTATCATCAGAGACGTAGCAGGGGTTTTCAGTCAGAGGAGGCCGAGAACTGAATCCCAAGAGGAGCCAAGGAATTTTCACTGTGCTTTATTTTATATGGTTATGTCTTAATGTTCTCCACACTAAAGCGTGCAAGTTTACTTACAAGGAATGTATAACTGCACCAAAACCTAAAACATGCAGGGATAGAGTAGAGTACTCGAAAATGGGGGGGAAGGGTACAGTATATGAATGACCTGTAACCTTGGGGGGTTCGGGGGCATGCTCCCCCGAGAAAATTTTAAAATTTGAACCTCGGAAATGCTATTTCCTGCGTTTTCAGCCATGGATTCGTCCACGACAACTTTGCTGTACTAACCCTAAGGAACACTTACTGTCCCTTATTTTAAACAAGGGAAAATCACAAAATGAGCTTGGATTAATATGTAATAAAACAAGATTTCAATAATGCAATTTTTAACTGCCCTCCGAAACAACAATGTTCCACCAAATATAGCTCTGTAGCTTTTCAATCGTTCATACAGATAGCTTGTTGGGGATCGGTTTCCATATCTGCGATTCAAGCTTTATTATCGCTGAACGCTAACGTTCACAGTCAGTGGTATAGTGTCAATGGACCATTTGCATTATAGACTAAATTTTTATCTAGACAAATATTTCATCACAGTTTGAAAGAGCATCAAAATTAGTAATATTCCAAAGTTTCGTTGCGAAATGTTGTAAAATGCGGAAAATATAGCCTTGCGAAATTTGCAATTTTCAGTCATTTTAGATTACAAACGGGAAATTGATGCCCCAACACCCGATTGGGCTGTCAATTTCCCGTGCGTAATACAAAATGACTGAAAAACGGCAAACTTCGCATGGCTATATTATCCGCATTTTACAACATTTTGCAACGGAACTTTGGAATATTACTAATTTTGTGATGCTCTTTCAAGCTGTGATGGAATTTTTGTCTAGATCAAAATTTAGTCTATAATGCAAATGGTCCATTCAGTTGATCAATTGTGGAATTGATGTTTGAAAATTTATGTACAAATAAAATGACTTTATAGTACACGTGTTGTCTGTTGAGTTGCGAAATTTATGGGCCAAAGTCATTCATGCGCATCGTCTGCGCATGGGCAGTTCTACAATAGCTATTTCGCAGTCAGGAATTTCACGTCACACCGGGAACCTGCACGCTTCGCAAACGGGCGCCTACCCACTGTGCCACAAGGAGGCCGCTCTGTTAACTCGTATAAATAATGCACTTTAAAGGAGCAAGCTAAGATATAAAACGGTATTAAATCATGATGCGAATACCCTCTGCGAATACGCTTAGCAAGCGTCTTGTATATTTATTCCTTGACTTATATTTATTTCTTGACCTTTATTATGCATATTCAAATTTTTGTATTGAATACGCCTTTCATGCAATTCGCTGTCAAATCCGCCCACATGCATATCTTTACGTTTGTTTTGGTCGCTGCATGGTTCATACAGATGATGATTGTGATGGTATCTCGTTTTGTGGAGTAATCGACGGTGTATGCTTGACATGTATATATTTCATTGTTTCAGGCTTACTCTCAAAATGTTTCAAAATCTCCTGAACAAACAGTATAGTGTCCTCCTTATCTTCGCAACGATCGTTCTCATTGTCGTGGGCTATAATTTTTATAATGGCAACGTGTTAAATATGTACTATACCCAAAATAAGAATCCTTTATCTTGGGATGGAGTTCCAACGCACAAAGACACGTTGGTCGATTGGAAACAAGTCAATCAAATGAGGAAACTGCCAAGAGCTGTGAAGTGGTCGAAAATAAAAAGAAGAACACCACCAAGCAAGGAGGATATGTATGATAAATGGATCGTGGTGACCTCAATTGCTGCTCCAACGAGTGATGTCAAGTTGCTCTCCAAGATTGCAGGATGGAAACTTTTAGTTGTTGGAGATAAAAAGACACCAAAATCTTGGAGGTATTTATTTGTTTGTTAATTTGTTCGGATCAATACGTTTCCTTAATATCCTAGTAAAAATTCCTTGCCCGTTCAGTAATCTTGGACTCTCAAGACTGCGCCTTGCCGTCTGGTTTTATGCGCCCAATAAGAACACTGACAAATATCACTTTTCGATTCACTTACGGATGTCGAACGTATTACTAAACAACAGTATTCTGGCGTTTTATGGTCTTTGAAAGTCAAACCGGCGAAGTTGTATTGTTGACAAGTCGCTCAAAATTATTAAACTAATTAAAAATGTAGTACGTTTGATCTTTGATAACTTTGGTATTGGTGTTCTCGTTTTCGGCCGTATACCAGTGGATTCGTCTCACTATTCTCTTCATCTTGATAGTATTTTGAGTCCAAAATATTTTATTTTGAAGGCCGTTTTAAAGCGCAGTTTTAATAAGCGAAATTGTAATTAAAAATGCAGTACGTTTGATCTTTGATAACTTTGGTATCGTTGGTGTTCTCGTTTTCGGCCGTATACCAGTGGATTCGTCTCACTTTACTCTTCATTTTGATAGTATTTTATTTTGAAGGTTTTAAAGCGCAGTTTTAAGAGGGTCTATTATTGTGGATTGGTTTTTGTCCGCCTTCACCGTTAAATTAATCGCCCGTATTTTCTTCGTGAAAACTGTATATAACCGCAACTTTTCTTATACAGTAAACGTTTATTGGCCAGGTACTTCGCAACGATCGACGAGAGAACAAATATGGCAGATTTTCGTTGAGAAACATTTAACAGCATGATATATATATATATATATATTCAAGAATCTTGTTGGGCGCCTCGCTAGTTGCAGACGCAAATATAACACAATCAGGGCCGTAACTAGACGCGATAATTGGGGTGAATATTCATATAATCATGTTCACATACCGTAAAAACAATCGCTTTCAAACTGAAATCCGTCGGGCAGAACCCGAATATATGAATATTCACCCCTCCCCCCAATTATCGCGTCCTTTTTTCAGAAAGCGGTATCAATTTCCTGTGCGTAATACAAAATGACTGAGAAACGGCAAACTTTGCAGGGCTATATTATCCGCATTTTACAACATTTCGTAACGAAACTTCGGAATATTACTAATTTTGTGATGCTCTTTCAAGCTGTGTTGAAATTTTTGTCTAGACTTGTCTAGATCAAAATTTTGTTCATTAGGGAATAGGTCCATTAATCCGATTATTGACAGTTTTTGTCTTGCATGTCTTGCATGACAAATGTCTTTGTTTTGAAAGCGCGTCGTCGAGCCGGTGTCACAGGAAATTTGCTCCCCCCCCCCCCGAAAATTCGCCCCCCCCCCGGGCCATATTTCAAATTTCCTATTTCATATTTCAAATTTTCTATATTCCATATTTCAAATTTCTATATTCCATAATTCAATTTCCTATATTCCATAATTCAATTTTCTATCAGTTCCATATTTCAAATTTCCTAGGACATTTGGCCCGTGGGGCATTTGGCCCGTGGGGGGGGGGGGGGAGGAGG